>PITA01023687.1:0-27662 GCA_004023965.1 Spilogale gracilis
GGGACAGAACCTCCCCCCCTGTGGGGTCCCATGTCACGGGCCAGGTCGGCTGCGGGGACAGAACCTCCCCCCCTGTGGGATCCCATGTCACGGGCCAGGTCGGCTGCGGGGACAGAACCTCCCGGCGGGGTCTCATGTCACGGGCCAGGTCCAGACACAGAGCAAATCCAGCTGAATATTTACAATTTATCACGCCTTTTGATTGAAATAGTTGAGTACAGATGAGCAACCCCGTCAGAGCCGTCCCGCAGGACCAGGGTGGGCCAGTCCCTCCCACACTCCGCGCCAACCTCAGATCTGCCAAACTGTGCCAACAATGGACACACAGTAAGGAATATTTTTAGATTAATTTACTTTGGAATTCTCCATTTCTAACTTAATGGGTATTAAAGTGGCATTGTGTTAATTCCGCGTACTGGGCAGAACGCTCATCATCACACATTTGTTCTTACAGATCGGTGTCGCTAGCGATCACAGTGCCTTAGAGTTTCCGGAGTGGCGCGAGCGGCCCGGCGCTCCTGTCCCCCGGAGGACGCTGTCATTCGGGCCCGTGAATGAAATCCCAGTGAGGTTCAGTCACTGAGAATTGTTAGCTGTCTCTATTCTGTCTTGGGAAATGCTGATTTCTGGTACCAGAGATCCCGCTTTACACCCCCCGCCAAGGAGTGCCAGCGTCACCCGCGGATGGCGGCCGGTCCAGGCTGTGGGCGCCAAGCGCAGAATGAGGGTCCACGCACGGAAGCGCTGTTTCAAGACGAGCCGGCCAGCGTTCCTGCTGGGAGCCCGGGGTGCGCTCAGGGCAGGGCTGCTGCTCGCCCTCCTCCTCCCCAGACCTGACCCGGTGCACGACCGCACCATCGCCACGGAGCTCGGGACGGACGCCCAGTGCCGCCATCCCGCCACGGAGGACGCAAGTTTTGCACCTTGTTCCAAAGCACAATTCTGCAGAATTTCATTACGTGCAAGAAAAGAAATAAAAAGCCGATACTTATCTTAGATTTAAAAACACTTTTTATAGTGTGTTGCTTTTATTCAGTGATCACACCGGACGGTGTGACGGCAGGTACAGGTGTGTGGGGGGTAAAGCTGCCTGAGCCCGCGGGGACCCACGCCCTCGACAGGGGCCGCCCGGGCCCGGAGGACGGCGGGGGCAGGGCGGCACGCACGTGCGAGGCCCGAGTGTGATGGGGGCGCTGGGTCAGAGGAAGAGGTGCAGAAAAAGAGACGCTCCATCAGACAACTTTCTCTTGGGTGTTAACTTTTGGTCTACAAACTGGAAAGGAAGGCTCAGACTGAAATAAATACATTTATTTTGAGTAATGGCCTTTATTGAGCACTGCACGCTGGAGCCGCGCCGAGCGGCCGTGCCACGGAGCAGCGGCTGTGCCACGGAGCAGCGGCCCAGGGCCGGCTCGCCGCAGGGGAAGGCCAGCCCCTCCAGTGCATGAAGGGGAGAGGGCAGCGCCCGCTGCTCCTCCCGGGGAGGAGCACAGGACCCCTCCTGAGACGATGGCCGGGCTCCGGCCCCGCGCTGCCTCCCTTAGTTGACTTTGTCCTGGAAGATGTACAGGTTATTGGTGGCGGCCACGGCGATGATGTTGTCCCCCGGGTGCCACGCCGTGTGCAGAATCTTCTTATTGAAGTCCAGACTGTCCACACTAATCTCGTCCTTCTTTCTCTTCCCGCCTGTACACACTTTCCGGGGCTTTAGGCTGGCCCGGGGCTTGCTGTTCTCCCGGGAAGCTTCCAGCGTAACGTCCCTGCGTGTGTTCCGGTCGAACATCCTGAAGAAGTTGTTGTAGGAGCCCGTCATGATCGCGCTGCTCAAGACAAGAAGAGAGAGCAACGCTCATCAGGGACGAAGCACTGCGCACCTGCCCCACGCGGCCCAGCGCCCGGGACGTCCGGGGCGCCCGGGGCGGGTCACCTGCCCGCACACCCCGCCAGCAACCAGACCGCTTCTAGAGGAATCGACAGAGGGGCGGTCCGGAGAGACCCACACGGGAAACCCCCTACTGCGCTGTGGGCGGGCAGTCACGGCAGCACAGCGCAGAAGAGGGGAGACCAAGAGTCCCACTCGGAATCACACTGTGTGTTTTTAGGGATCTCTACACCTAACACGGCGCTCGGAGCCACGCCCGGAGAGCAAGAGTCCCTTGCTCTTCTGACTGAGCCGGTCAGACGCCCCACGTTAATGCGTTTTTAAAAGGTAAAACAAAACAAAACCCCACAAAACCCGACACGGTCACGCGTCCCAGCTATGAGTAACAGTGTGATTTACTCTCACGTCGTGAGCATGTGCGACTCTGGCGATGATCCGAAGTCGGGTTGGGGTCAGTGGACATTACTGACTCGTCCCAGCACGACACACAGTCGCTCAAAAAATAGCTTCTATTTATTTACTTTTAAAGATTTTATTTATTTGACAGCGAGAAACACAGCGAGAGAGGGAACACAAGCAGGGGAGTGAGGGAGGGAGAAGCAGGCTTCCCACCGAGCAGGGAGCCCGATGTGGGGCTCGATCCCGGGGACTCTGGGATCATGACCCGAGCTGAAGGCAGTCGCTCAATGACGGAGCCCCCCAGGCGCCCCTCAAAGAATACTTTTTCATTCATTTTGATGTCAAAAAGTTCTTTCACAGGAAACAACAGGAACACAAAGGGGAAAAGTCCTAGAGGTCAGTGTGGGCCTCAGATGCAGCAGCCCACGTTCTTGTTTCTCCAGCACTGATTCTAACAGTTCCCACTGTCTCCAGGAGTCGAAAACATCTGTTACACTGGTTGAAGCTTCTGGTCCTTTTCTACAAGACTGAGAGGAAAATGGCTCAGAGCAGGTGTTGCCATGACCGGCCTGTAGCTTCAGAATGAGCCCCACTGCAGACAACGGGGGGTTCAGACCTTGCCCCACGGGAGACACAGCCTGGGCCTGGCGGCTCCCCGGAGCCTCCTCCCAGGAGCCTGCGGCCTCCCTTATCCCCGAGGCATGGCTAGTGGCTGACCCTGACCGCGGGCAAATCCCTCAGGGTCTGACCAACTGCACCCAGAAACAGGGTGAACTCCGAGAAGACGGCTCGCAGCCACCCCGACTCTGTTTCTGCTCCTGAGCCCCGGGGCCGCCAGCCTCACACACGAGACGATGTCCACGGAAGGCTGTGCGCGCCGACAGGGAGCTTACGTCCTCGCTCCTCGAACTCCACTGACCCTGCCACGGTCACTCGGAACACAGCGCGGTGGGAGGCTCGCTCGAGGACGCTATTTTATTAGCAACACTGGCTCGAACTGCTGGCGCCTGGCAGGACCGAAGGCAGACCAGCTGCAGTGCAGACGCGGCCCCTCTTCCCGTGTTCTGACCGCCACGCCTGCACGGGACATGGAGGGCAGTGTTCCCACCGCTCGGGTCCAGTGACCCACGCCATGCAAACGACCACCTTCCCGAGCACCTGGCCAGGTGCCTTCCTGCTCCCTGGTGGTGACGGGGACTCAGGAGCGAGTGACCGGACAACCTGAGCACAGCCACGTGGAGCCACCGACAGTGCGGCCCGGGCGGCGCGCAGGCCTCCCCTGGCCACGCCGTCCCTCCAGGAAGGCAGGGGACGTCTGCAGGGATAAAAGAGCAGGAAATGCTACGGGAAAGCCCCCGATGTTCCTGGGGACGGGCCGCTTAAAGGCATTCTCCAGGACTTCGGGTCTCCCCAGAGGCATAAAGAGGGACAGTGACTGTCCAGCCACCCAGTAAACGCTGCTAGCGTGCTCTGGGCAGACCGGCCCCGACTCCGCCCCCAGTGGGACCATCAGTCCCCACAGTAGGGAAGCATCATTCCCGTACCTGCTTCCATTGTGAACACTTACATGCTCTTAAAAACACAACCATCTCGGGGCGCCCGAGTGGCTCGGCTGGTTAGGCGACTGCCTCCGGCTCAGGTCATGATTCCAGGGTCCTGGTACCAGGCCCATCGGGCTCCCTCTCCCTGCCGCTGTGCCTACTGCGATCTCTGTCAAATAAATAAAATCTTAAAAAACCCCCACACAACCATCTTACACGCTCTAGATGACGCAGAAGTCATCGAGTCGTATCCTTCCAACAACATGCTCTCTTTGGTCTTTATCCGTGTGAGGCAGCCGTGGTTGTCAGTGCCGTAGGTCAGGACTGCCTGTCCACGCAGGCAGTGAACACGAGGGCTCCTTCAGGTGCTCACTGAATCCCGTTTCTGAACATGTTTTCTTTCCTGTATGTGCACGAGGCTCCTGACCCATGTGGGCCGCTGCTGCTCTCCAAAGGGCCCAGCGGTCATGGGCCTCCACCCCGAGCCCGGCCCCGCCGTCGTCGTGAACGCTGTGAGAGGGCGTGCCACTCTGACCTGCTGACTCCCACTGAGGACGAGCATTTGTATCCACTTTCTTCCCATTTCTAAGCTGTCACGTTCCCGCTGACTGAGAAGTCTTCACGTAGTCTGGATACTTCTCTACCATTTCTGACGATCTGCTCCAGCAGGTTTCATTTCTGTGACTGTATCCCGACATAAGGAAGCCGCCCACGGAAATGTCGGTGGTGCTCTTGATGTCTCTCCACCACCCGGATCCGGGGCTTGCTGTGTGCGGAGGCGCTCTCCCACGGCTCGGGCCCCGTGTGTACAGCACCCAGCCACAGATCGTCCCCCCAACACGGACGACCAACTCCGACAAATCAGTACCGTTCAGTCAACGCTCCTGAGCTCTGCTCCCAGGGCTGGGCCAGCGGTGGCTGCCTGCCTCTCCGTCTCACGCCTGCTTTCGAAAATGGCGTCCTCCTCAGGGCGCACACCCCCAGATCGGTTTCCTGGGCTCTCCGTCCGGGTGAACTGCTCTCCATCTGAAAGCACCTTTACGGCACACACACTGTGAACGATCCCCGTCTCGACACACACCCGCACGCTGACGGGAGGCCCCGGCCACGGGGAGCACGCTGCTCTCGGCCTGACCGTCCGCTCTGCACAGCAGGGCATCACTTTCCCACGGCTGTGTGCAAGATCTTCTCTTTGCTTCTGGTAGCCTGTGATTTCCCTCTGGCACAGACGGGGATTTCCGAGCTTCCTGAATCCACGTGCTCGGTCTCTGGTCAGCTACAGAACGTTCCTGGCCGTGGCCCTGCCACACCTCCGCAGCGCGCTCGGTGCCCCCATGCCGCGCCCCTGACCTTCTGTGGGCGCCACCCGACAGTCTGTGGGTGCCCAGGGTTCCTCCGATAGTCTCTCATGCTGCTCTCAGTCTCCCCAGGTCCAGTGATTTTCAACCACTGTGTTTTTCATTTCTAGAAGTTCTGTTTGATCCTTTTACAAATATGCTAGGTCATTTTTAGGGGTCTTGCTTATGGCTCCTTCCATTGATCTGAAAATATTTCTGGCATTTGTATCTTCTACTCTGCAACTTGGGGTCCCAGAGGCTGAATGCTCAGAGGTCAAGTTCGGTTGCTGTTTCCGGCTTGTCCGCAGTAGCTCTCCTACGTGTACCTGGCACTTTTCACTCGTGCACTCATGCTTAGCGGGCTTGCATCTGTGGAAGCCCTGAGTGCTGGAGGACGGGGAGAGCCAGCGCGTCGGGGTTTGCCGAGGATGTGACTCCGGGGTGCTCTCCCCCTGGCCAGGTGGCAGCGCCCAGCAGCACCCAAGCATGCGCACCACTCTCCGCAGAAGCCGAGGTGCGCCGGCTGAGACCCCAGCCCACTGCTCGTGCGGCCCTGCCTAGGCCCCTGGAGTCACTGCTGGGGGACGTGGCAGCGGACGACCACATGAAGCACGCGCTGCTTGCGGCCGGGGGGAGTTTAGAGCTCTGCCTCTGCCCCAGGAGGCCTGTGTCTGCCACCGAGTCCATGACACAAGGAGAGGCGGTGCTCGGCGTGTCGAGAAGCCAGGACCCAAGGGGCTTGCTCCCTGCGAGGCCCCGAGCCCTGCCCCCGCGGTACCGCTGGACTCCTTAGCTCGTTTTCCAGATCCCGCGGCCAGCACGGATATAAACTCCTGTTTATGCTTCTCCCACCCCTAAAGACTCAGACATATTTCCCTTGGGACTCCCATCTGGATGTAGACGGGTGATGCCCTTTCCACGACCCTTGAGGTCTCACTGAGCTGCATGCTGTGTGGACCCAAGGCTTGGAGCGCACCAGCCCTCTGCTGTGCAAACCTAGGCAGCAGGGTCCGTGGACCAGACCCCCCAGGCCAGCCCGGCACCCCAGGTTCCCGGGCCTTCTGCTTGGCCAGCAGCACATGCCCTCCACCGCCCACATCACTGGGAGGCCCCCGACGCACCATTCGACTCGGGATGATGGGACCAGCAGTGCACTGTGTTGCCGGAGACTGAAGTCAAGCCCCAGCAGAACTGCCGTTCCTGCCCTCCTCGAAGAACACGCACTAAACACACTACGGAGACCGCACAGCCACTGCCTCATCCAGGCCACCGGGACTTCACACCTGCCACCCCAACCAGTGAACTCGGGGACACTTCCTTCTCCTGCCCTCCAGAAGAAATGGCAGACTGGAGCGTGGCCATCCCACACCCTCAGTGCGAAATCACTACCCCATGTCTTTCCTTCTCAGTCATCTTGTTAATAACACAAAAAAAATTATTTTGAAAATACTTACAAAGCATTTTAAAAGCAGCCAAAAGGAACCTTAGCACCACGTGTACTGTGTGAATCGGACGGGACCGTGAGCGAGGAGAACGGCTGCTCGCATGCCCTCCCGTCTCTGCCCTGCACCTGCCGCTCCGCAGCCCAGTGGCCCCGAGGCTGCTCCTCCACGCCGTGCGCCCTACCTGTCCGAAGCGCTCCAGCAGCACTCAAACTTGTCAAAGATGCAGTCGTTTTCGTACAGAGAACAAAGCTTGCTTCGCAGGTACTCGTGGACCTTAAGGAAAGCACAGGAGGTTAGAAGGCGTCACGCGGAGCTGTGGCGGCGTCCCGGGGCGCGGCCCTCACCTGGTGGGTCTCCACGGGCCGGCTCTCCATGTTGAGGTCCCACACCTTCACCGAAAGGTAGTCCCGGGTCATCATGTAGCGACCGCTGTGACTGAATTTTACGTCTGAGATGGAGGAGATGATCTCTGAGAAGAAGGACCTACTGCTGGGATCTTCGGGTTCTTCAAAAACTGAAAAACACAAAGTTTTCAGCTTCTGTTTAAAAGCCAGAGAATGTGCGGCAGAGTCGGTAAAGTGATTTCAGCTCAGAGTCATGGGATCAAGCCCCGTGTCGGGCTCTGCCCTCAGCACAGTCTGCCTGGGATTCTATGTCCACCTTCCTCTGCCCCTTGCCCCGCTCACTCTCTCTAAACAAAACAAAACACAAAAATGAAACAAAACCACCCCCCCGCCCCCCACAGAACAGTAGACCCAGAGGAGAAAGCCGTGTTTCGAGTCCCTGGGGGCTGCACAGGGCTGCAGACAGCGCACCCCGCACACGTGTCATCTCTCCGAGGTCGGTATGCTCTGGCCTTCAACTTCCGACTCACAGGACACGGCCCAGCGCCACTTAGCGCCAAGGGACGGTGCCAGAGACACAGGCCCCCAGTCTCACTCGGGCCCCAGAGCCCCCCAGGAAGCTCCGACGTGCCTTCTGGTCAAGAAGCCGTGCGCTGGCCCAGCACCTGCGTGTCCGAGCGGCCCGGGCCCTAGTGAGACGCGCGCAGCCGCGTCCTGTCTGCACCCTGGGAAGATGGAGGCGGCATCACCCGGGACACCTCCACAACAGTCCCACGTGCCGGAGCTGATCAGAAGGGGACTGTGTCTGCTGTCCAGGGCTCAAGCTCCACTTAACAAAACCGAGTTACTACTTTCAGCAAGATTCCAGATGATTCCTTAGCACACCTTCCTTTCTCGTATAGGTGTTGCTTTCTCAACAGAAACTCAATGGCCCCGACCTGCGCCGCGGCAGAGACCCAGAGGCTCCACCAGACCCCTGACCCCGCCATCACGCCCTCAGTTCAGGAAGCTTCGAGTACTTCCTCATTTTAAGCTACGGTTTTTTTTTTTTAAACGTAGGAGCCCCTGTCTCTTGGCTCCGCCTTTGAGGTTGATTTTAAGCAAGCCCGTGGCAATACCAGACATTCACGCAAGCAAGCTGCCGACAAAAACTACTTCTGGAATCTAAAACGGTTTACTCAACGAGCGTCGGGCCCCAGCCGACGGGCGCCCGGCCGGCTCAGTCAGCGGAGTGTGCAACTCCTCATCGTGGGCTTTTGGGTTCAAAGCCCACAGAGGGTGTCGAGATGACGAAAAATAACAATGACAACAACAACAGAATATTCCCTTGAAAGTCATAGGTCAACATTATACGAGGCTCAGTCTTCATTGCGAGAGTCCTAAAGGAGGAATCCTCTAGAACACAGCTAGCTGCAGAAAAACAAGAGTAAAGCAAAAAGGTTACTGAGAACCGGTCAGAGCGCACACAGCCGATGCCCGGCACCGCTGCGCTGTCCCACATCAGACAGCCACTCCCGACACGACGACCCGTGAGCGGGGCCTGACGCGGGGCACACCCACTTCCGGTTTCCTGTAGGGCTGGGCCTACCCTCTATGGCTGAACACGAAAACAAGACTTCCCTCACCCAGAAGCAACTGCAAGGCTCAGAGGCTTACAGCGCCAGAGCTCCGCCTGAGGGCACTGGCTTCCAGGGCAGCAGAGCTCACTGTGAACAGAGCCCATCCCACCAGCGGGGAACCGCCACGAGTGACATGCGTGCGGGCAGCCTCAGCCGAGCTCCTAATGCACACAGGTAGAGGCAACAGAAGGCTCTCGGCTGGACGCGGCCGGGGGCGGCCCCACCACAGGACGGCTAACGGGGAGTCCAGGGAGCACGGCCTCACGGCCCACGGGGGGCCCGCCGGGGCCCGCTGAGGAGCTGCCCTGGGGCCCAGGATCCCAAGCGGGTCCTACAGCTGCATGGGGACAAGGAGACCAGCGTGGACACGAGACACACTGACCCTTCAGGCACTTACACTTGGAGTGTCTGTCGCACAGGGCTGAGGAGCGCATGTCGCACAGCCGGATGGTCCCTTTGCTGCTGCTGTACACGAACACGTTGCACTGGTGCGGGTGGAACTCGGCTGCGGTGATCACCTCCGTCAGCTCCTCCATGTTCACGGGCTTGATGTCCACGATGTCTGCAGGGGCGCGGTTAAGGCAGAGCGCTGGGTGGGCTTTAGTCCACACGCGCGTGCATGGCAGGGGGACACAGCCTGCGGCGGGGCTGAGGGCAGACGCGCACGGGGGAGCCTCGTGACATAAGCTGGGGACCGGGGCCGCTCACGCCACGGTCGCGCATCTCCCCAGGCCCGGACCCAGGCGCTGCCGGCGTCCAGCCGTGACCGCTAACATTCCACGGGAACCGTTCACAGCGAGGTCAGACGTGCTGACGATAACAAGGAAAGGAAGCAAGCAGCCACTCGTGCAAAAATCCACACTTACATCCACAAACTACACACGGAGAAAAACTGCCAGATGCCAAAAGACTCTCAAGAACCTGTTCTCGACCTGCTCCGAAGAGCCCATCCTAAGCAGCCGGGACAGGGTTAACAGTGGAGCTTGCCAGACTTAGAACTCCTTCAACTGGGGGGATAAAGGGAAGAGTAGAATCTGCTTTGGGTCAGGATGGAACAGCAGGGTCCAGATGAACCCTTCCCCTGAATCAGTAAGAAGCCGGACACCACGGCTCGTCGTTGGACCTAACGCAGCAGCACGGGCGGCCCTGGAGGGGCTGGAGCCCTGCGGCTGGCCCGGGGGCTGCTGGGAGTCAAGACAAGCTCATGGGACCCTCTGCACCAGGGCAGAGCTCCGAGCAGGTTCAAGGATGAGCAGTCAGCGGCAGCCTGGGAAGAAAGCGCCCGGGCTGCTGGGGCGGACCCTCGACCTACCGAGCGGCGCCCCACTCCCACGCGGGGCACAGCCTGCAGGGCTACCGAGGGGGCCCCGAAGCCTGAGGTGCGTCGCGGGGACGGCTGTCAGTGTGCGGACAGGTGCAGCGGTACGAGGGCAGGGGGCTGAGCCCGCGGGAGAAGCACAGCTCGCAGCTGGAGAGCTCTACTCTGCAGGTAACAGCACTCTGTTTGATGACCTAAGTCGCCACGAGGAAGGGCGCCTGAAACATGACTGTGGGACAAAAGCTGGCAAGGCAACGAAAAATAGGACTGCACAGACAAGTCACTTATGAATTTGAGTTCTCACAAATCACGAAGAAAAAAGATGAGATTCCAACAGGAGAAAAATCAAAGGATGGTAAAAAAAAAAATTCCCGCTAACGGATAGTAAATTAACAGAAAATAGTCTAACTCACCTATAGTCAACTAAATTAAAAATGGTGTTATTTTGGTTTTACTGATGTGAAAAGTTATTTTAAAGAAGGTCCGGGGTTCTGCTAAACAGACCCTCAGAAGTGGTGGGAGCGCCGGAGTCTCGAGCATGCCTGGAGACGTGCCCACGGCGGCCCTGCTCTGCGGCCCCCGTCCTGGGGACCAAGGCTCACAGACGTGCCCACGGGCACTCGGACTCCGGCAGGAAGACAGCTCTGGAGCTTTCCGACCCGCCCCAGGCCCTGTGCGGATAGCTGTGCACCCATGGCTCTCGGGCCCCACAGAACCACAGGCGGCACCCCAGGCGTGCGGGTTACCGGGAAGAGACAAAGCGACTTCGTGCTGATTAAGGTCATCGAGCTGAACTCGGGGCCCTGCCGCCCCTGGGGGTGGAGGAGCAGCCCCGTGGTTCTTGAACCACAACTCCCTGCACTGACAGAGGAAGGGGGGCAGGTACACAGCAGCTGTCTGCTACGGCTAGCGGGGTGGGAGAACTTCCTTTGAAATTATCTGAACTTTGTTCAAAATGGTCACGTATTAACAGAAAGAAGAAGGATCTGAAGGATGGGAGTTTAAGGAGGGAAAGCAGGGAGCACGCACCCTGGCAGACAGCAGCAAGAGGAGACCCGGCGGGCAGGAGGCGGGGCGCCCGGCGGCCAGCAGCACCTCGCCGCCTCCAGCCGCGCGGACGGCAGAACCGCCGTGCTCTCCCTTCGTGAACTGAGTCAATAACCACAGTAAGAACAAGGACAACAGATAACACAAACCCAGAGTGAAACGCCAGAATTAAAACACCACATACACTTCATTTCGTGGCTCTTGAGTACAAGGGGGCACACGCACATGCCACAGCCCATCGCAGTGGCGGCCCCGGCGACCCGCGGACGTCGGTCCCACTCTGGCCAGCCCGACATGGTTCCCAGATGTGGGAAACCCTGCCTGATGGGCTCTCATTTCTGCGCAGATCAACAACGTGTGTGACTGACTGGTCGCATGTAGACAGTGTCCCGAACGGTATCAGCACGGGAGCATCTTAAGGGACACAAGTGTCTGACTCTTCCTTAAACAGCTTGTCTTCTAAAACAGAATTCTCACATGATCAGTGACTCCTCGGGCTGGTGACGAACCACCACTCTAACCAAAGCCAGTGTCTTCTACGCTAGAACCCGCTACGGGTTTGGGGTCGGGGGCAAGGGGCGAGGCAACACTGGGCCTCCAGATACACACTCTCTTACAGCCGTCTCTCATGAACCCAGGAGGGCAATGGCCTTGGTCATCCTCATTCTGTGGAGAACTCTCCCCAAAGGAAGAAAGCAGTTTTCAGTTTCAGGCACGCGCTAAATCAGAGAACTTCTCCCCCAAGCTAGCAGGCAGCAAGCCCTGCTTCGAGGTGCAGACGCTGAGACGCAGGAACAGACGTGCCCCAAGCACGCCGGGACACCGTCTGATGAAGGATACTAAAGCTTCTGTCTGTGATTTCTAGATGCCATAGGTTAATTCTCAGGTCATCTGCAGAAAGATATGTTTCATGATCACTATTTACGGAAATGGAATTTATATGATATGTGTGAGCATTTGCAAAAATCCGTCGTGGACTTGCTTCTACCATAAGATCCATGGGCTTCAATATTGGAACCTAAAAATGGAAGGAAACAGGAATTCAAAATAAAGATCAGCGCAGCATAAGATCCCAGCACTTACAGCCGGAAACAGAAGGGACAGACCCGTATTCCCAGCGAGCTGAGCTTCATACAGGCACTGCCCCAACCAACCGGTGAGCTGGGAAAACGGGCTGTGAGCTCCTTGCTGCCCCCCGCCCCACGGCAGAGCTGCCGGTGAAGGCCGGGGTCCCCCCGCCCCCGCAGGGAAACACACTGCCCCCAAGGCGCAGGCGCCGCTCAGGGTGGGGCTTCACGTGCCTGGGTGCCCCGCAGCCACCGTGAGCTCAGTCGCAACAGTCAAGGAGCCCCCCTTCCCCTCCCTGCAGCCGCTGCCTTGCAGAGTGAGTCTGAGCCTCCTCCCTGCCCTGGTGGTCTGCTGCTCAGTGCACACACCCAGCGCCAGGGAGGGGTGCAGGGAGGGGGGAGCGCACAGGAGGGCCCCAGAGAGCTGACGGGGCGCCCGACTCCATGGGCTGCAGGCCTCGGGGGCCCGTCGGCCTGGGAGCACTCGGGGAGCCGTTCACGTCTCTGGCAGACAGTCTGGGATGCGTGACACACTGCAGTGGAAGGTTTTATAAAGAGGCGCAAAAACCCCATCTCTCGGTTGGGCACTGTGTCCCGGAACAGGACACCCACACTGTTGTGGGGACAGCGCCGTGAGGCCGGCGAAAGACAAGAGCAAGGGGCCGGCCTGAGCACACCTCGCCCCCTGTGAGAAGCAGGGGCGCCATCGCAGATGATTGGGGCCACATGTGAGAAAGGAGGAACGAAGTCCCAATGTCACCAACATCCAGTGGGAAAGAAGGCAGGGGTTCAAAAGCAAAATAAAGAATCATCAGTGGTAACTCGCTTCTTTTCTAATTAAAGGCTAAATGGGGCACCTGGGAAGGTCAGGGGGCGAGCTCTCCTACTGTCCTCTCTGCCCAAGTCTGCATGAATGAGCTTGGGGAGCACGCAGCAGCAGTCCTGTCATCTCCCACCGGCCCGGAGCTGCCGTGTCCATCCTGCAGGGCCCGGGGACGCTGCCCCAGCCCTCCGGCGAGTCGCTAAGTGATCAAAACACATGGCAACTCTCAGGCTCGGGCAGAAAGGCTCCTCCTACTCACTGAATCCCTTTTCTGGCACTAAGAATTTAGGAGGAAAACAAAATTTAGAAAGAGCAATACTTGACTCCTACTCAGCTAAGTTTCTCAGCTTTTAGAGAGGCGGTTATCAAATACGGGCCTAAGTCCCCAAGGGCGGTCAATTTAGAGCCTGGGACTCTGCAATCACAGCGTGTTCACCAAAGCCGTTTCTGATGAAACGACACACCGGCCAGTTACACCGAGGATATCTAGGTGACCGTATCAAAGAGCCTCTGAGTAGAACCGACACTGAGCCCAACAAGACCTGTGGTTTTTCCATCAGGCAGGTGAGCGTCTGGTGTGCGAAGCAGGCTGAGCGCGGGGACAGTGCTCAGCGGGAGGCCGTGAAGGCAGTGGGGACAGAGGACAGCGGGGCTGGGGGCAGGACAGCAGCACAAGGCATCCCAAGCCTTCCCGTCCAGTCACGCCAGGGAGTTTCACATGTTGGCAGCTAGAATACGAGGGCACGGTCACTCACCGCGGTTTACCTCTGCCCCAAAGGTGTGGAGGCAAGAGCTCCGTGGCGGAGAGACCACCAGTGTTTAGATCAAACCAGGGTTCAAATCAGGGTTTTAGAAACTTGCCCTGAATAGGGGCGCCTGGGGGGCTCAGTCGGTAAGCGACTGCCTTCGGCTCAGGTCATGATCCTGGAGACCCGGGTTCAAGCCCCGCCTCGGGCTCCCTGCTCGGCGGGAAGCCTGCTTCTCTCTCTCTCACTCCCCCTGCTTGTGTTCCCTCTCTAGCTGCGTTTCTACCAAATAAATAAAATCTTAAGAAAAAAAAAAAAGAAAAGAAACGCTCTGAGTCAATCCCATTGCTTCTCCACGGCAAGGCCCTGGACGCACAGTGACACCCCGGAGCCGACAGTCTATGGGGACATGGGCCCATGTGTGCTTCTCCTGGGCGGTGCTGCTGCTTCCCACGGCCAGCAGTGCCTCCACGGAGGGGCTGCAGCTGTCCTGTGTGCCCGCCATCCCAGCACCCCGCGCGCACCCAGCACTGACAGCTCGGGGAACGGAACCGAGACAGACCACGGGCACTCTGCAACTAGCGTCACTATCGTCTCTGCAACGGGGTGTCCCTCCCGGGGCAGCTTACTACTAACCCATGGCATGTTCACTAACGAGGTCTTCACTCGATAAACGATATTCAGCAAGGCCTTTAAACCTTGTTAAAAAACAACCAGCCAACCAAGCACTTTCAGATGTGCTGGCCAGGGCTGTCTTCCTGCCGCTGTCCCGTGCACCCGGCACCCACCTCCTTTCCTGTACCCCATCTCGTCTCGCACACCCTCCCGGGTGGGCACCACCAGGCAATGACCCGACTCAATTTCACAGACGCTACAATGGGAACCAGATCGAGGTATCAGAACTGATGAAGACGGTCATGTCACAAGGCACCCAGGGAATACCAAGAAGGGAGTGAAGAACTGTTTAAGATTTAACAATCAGAAAAGGAAGTGATGATACTATGGACGGACAGGCAGAGACCTCTGAAAGCTTAGAGCCTGCCTCAGCCCACTAAGGAAATGCCACGGAAGCCTCGGCAGCGGGCGGTTCATCCCACAGCCCACGCGGCTTCATCCGGGGCCCGTTCTCCGTCCCACGGGGGCCTCACCGCCACCAATGTGCTACTTAAAACCTCTGTAGTGAAAGACAGTTGATACACTGAGAAGGAATTCTGTTGTCGGGTTAGGCCTGAGTCTTTAGTATCATCAGATTTTTCCGAAGTTACTGTGTGATTCCGGTTTATGTGAACACGGGAATCCCACTTTCCCGCCCATGTACAGAGAGGACTATGGTTCCAAGCAGCTTCTGTGACCCGAGAAGGCAGACGTCACAGCAGCCCCACCCAGTGGTCGCCTGTACAGGTGCCTTCCCGCTGTCCCTGACTAGCGAGCCAGAGAAGCGGGCAGTGTGGGGAAGGGAGTGTGTACCCGCAGTGCTGTGAGGCGGAACGGGTCTCGGAGCCGTCCATCTTCGTCTTTCAAGTTATAGCCTTCTGCTCTTTTGTCTCGTTCACTTATTTTCCATAATTTAATAGTTTTATCTGAAAATGAAAACCTCAGTGTCCATGTTAAAAGAAAAACTATATCATGCGCCATGAGTTGAGTATTACATTAGAAAACCGTGCGGTTCTGCGCTGACCGCTGAGCTCCGAGACTGACGGTTCCTCTCCCGGTACGGGTAAACCCGGGCACTGGGCCTGCGCTGCACGGGCCCCCTCTGTATGCGCGAAGTCTGCAGGCTGCCACCTGCTACCCAGCTCATGACTTACCCTCCCCCACACGTGAAAGCAGAAACTACCTGTACAACGGGTTAAAGTAAAAAGTAAAAATCTGCTACACCCAGCAAAGTAAAAATAAAATCCTAAATCAAATAACCACTTAAGAAAGAAAAAGCTCTTACCATTTGTAGAGAGTAGAAAATGAGCAGCATTCTGTTGTGGTAACCACCTAATTTTATTGATTTTTTCCTCAATTTCTAGACTTTTCAAATAGTCAAACTCTGGTTCATGACTTTGAAAGGTACTGTAAACATTATATTCTCCCCTAGAGTGAGGACGGCTTTTGCTCTGTAAGAAACATGAGCTGGGTTAATGAACAAAGCACAGTATAGAGAACAACTCATAGTAATGAATTCTGAACATAAAATGACCACACATATTTTTAGAAATTAAAGAAGATCCTGAGTCAAAAATTATCAAGCAGAGAGCACTCCGAAATAATTTACTTGGAAAAAACCAGTATCTGGTGATTTCGCAGACTTCTGCCCTGCTCCCGGGCACGCACCCTCGAGCAGGGTCTGCGGAACGGGCCTGCCGCTTGCGTGGGAGCCAGATGCCCCCCCAGACATGGAGGCGCCCCCACGTGTGCACCTCTTGCAGAGGCTGGCGCCCCGAGGGGGCAGCACCGTGCGGTCTGGACCGCAGGCAGAACAGCCCGCCAGCACAACACTGGCGCCCCCCGCCCCGCGGAGCAGGGCGACTGAAGGGCACTCACGCCGTCGCCAGCACCAGCAGAGGGCCCCTGTGATGGGATTTTTAACACACGTTAAACAATTCTATACGTTACAGTAAAAGGAGAAAAACACGCTTGGGACGGTGCATGTCGTCTTCACAATAACGACCAAGCCTGGGAAGGCAGAGTGAGAAAAGGGCAGACTTGGGCACAGAGCTGGAAGACACAACGCGGAGAGCATATGGCCCCGTCTACCTGCCAAGGGCTTGCTTTTCCTTAGGGAAGAGGAAAACCTTGGCGGTGCGTTCACAAATGTATTTACATTAATCCCTGAAATCCTCTGCAACCAAAATGACATTTTTTATGAAACAGTAAAAATATTCTAGAATTAAAAACCAAGGACACCAAGATTTTGTTTCTCGCTATATAATCGGCACCTAAAATCCTACGTTTTTATACTTCGGGCTGTGTCAAGGAAAGCGAATGAAGCAGAGAAATCTTTATGTCTAGATTTCTTTATAGTCCTGAATTAAATCACGCATCACACCCCGCAGTTCCTGGAGACCACGCACACCGCCCGGGGTCCGGGACCTGGCTCCCAGGTGGGGCCATGTCAGCCGCACTAGCTCGTCCTTCGGGGCCGCACCCCGTCTGCGGGAAAGCAGACTACATCAGCACATGCTCCCACCTTGCCAATCAGAAAAGGAAATTGAAATCTTTAAAAAAGAAAAATCTGTGGAATCAGTCCCACGCCTCAAGACCATAACCAACTATGAGAAACGACTCTATGAGGTCCCCACCCCCACATGCCTCCCATCTTTCCCGGCCACGTTCTCTGAGAACCGCAACAGGAGGCTCTTGTCCTTCTGGGAGGGACTGCACCGACGCCCACCCCAACGCGGAAAACCTCTGCCCCTCGGCGGAGGCCCCGCATCTGCCTCGAGGAGCCCCAGGCAGGGAGTGCTCTCCACTCCAGGAGCACTCTGCCCAGGGAGAGGTAAGAACAGGAAGGAGAAGAGAAGGGCCCCGACGAAGACTTGCCGGCCCGTGGCAGCGGGGTCCCCAGGAGCGAGCCGGGGCACAGCGGCCATTCTAGGAGGACGGGAAGGTGGCGGAAGGTGCATTTTGGTTTCTGCACGCTGAGTGCTGGCGTCAGAACTCACATCTGACAGTCTGCACGGTGAGCTGCAGAGCGGAGTTGTGCCCTAAACTCTGCTCTCCAGCCACTGGCCCAGTGGGCTTCCTGGAGCAGAGGGCTCCGCCCCCAACAAGGAAGAAAGTTCAAACATCACACTCTAACTGTGCTCCCTACTTCTCATCCTGCACACACCCTGAACGTCCGGACGGCCCCGCTGCCCCGGTCCCCTGGCCTGCCACCCAGAGCGCCTTCCGCAGTCCAGCAGGGACCGGGGCCCGCGCGCTCTGCAGGTAGGAGCTGCAGCACCGCGAGCGCTGGGAAAGCCCCGTCCACGGTGAGGGCTTTATCGAGCAGACGGAGTACGAAGGCTCTTTATGTTAACCCAAATATGAAGAAAAAGGGGAGAAAAGTTGCCCAGGGTTTATTAAGTTGCGAATGGCCAGGTTTATCGAATTTAAGCAATGTTTTCACAACCTGCCGCTGTATGAATCTGCAGCTTCACATTCTTAACCAAGATTTAATACATTTTACCTAAACACTTTCTGCTACGGGTTCTCACGACTGTGATGTCCGACACATGTGTAACAAGATGCTCAAGTCTGACTATGATCCATCTCACGTCTGAACCCAGTATTTTTTAGGTTTAAATGATGACTCAGAGAAGGAGAAAAATTTCATTTTCTCTAAGGATAGCATTAAGATGGAAAACTGAAAGGAGCTAACAGTGATCTCTTAACTGAAGACAGCTCTGGCTCGGCGATCTGCTCACTGACCTTTCTACCCGACGTAGTGAGTGTTGTTCTTTTTAAGCAGTACTGGACAGTGGCCTAGCTCTGGGAGCGAGTACAGAGTCACGGACTTATCACACCATCTGTGCAGGCCTAGGAAGACTAATGACAATCACATACTACCCACAAAAGAATTCTCACCATTCCAAATCAGGAAAAATTGATTAAAAATGGTTTTCAATCTACATAGACATAATCAGAATTAGAGCTGCAACAGGTACACTTCAATGAGGAGATGCTGACCTTCCATAACTCTCTTCCCACTGACCACCGGGGAGCCCAGGGCTCGCCCTCCCACCGATGCCCCGAGAGCGCCCCCTCTCTGGGGGCAGGGCTGGCCTTCGTCACCATGCGGAGCTACGGGCAGGGAACAAGGGCCCACGAGGTGCCACAGTTTCACCACAAAAGCAGAGAGAGACCAGAATCCGAAGATGAGAAAGTAACTGCTCGCTGACCTGCCTGGACAAGACAAGGGCCCTGGGGGCGAAGCTGTCGGGAAAAGACCCAGGCCGGGCCGTACCGAGGTTCTTGCCTGGAGGACGCGCTCAACAGGCCGGCCGGGTGCCAGGCCAGTGCGCCTCCTCCCTAGCACTCACAACGAACTTGGATGAGGCTCCCCGGAAATTAACGGGGGCGCTGGCAAGGACTGGCTCTACCTCCCATTCTCTTCTTATGCATAACTGAAAAAGATGGGTTTCTCTGCCCTTCCCCCCAAAAGAGGGAGTGACCTACAAAATGGCTCAGGAGTGCGAGCCGTCTGTGGAACCGTCCAGGCACCGCTGTGAGGACTCCGTCCTCTCAAACTGACAGCAGGGCCCTCGGGGGGCATGAAGCAGGCTGCTCACCTCTGACTGGGGAGGGAGAGAGAATTCATGGCCCCCCAACACACACAGAATCTCCCCGCAGCTAGCGCCGCAGGAGCCACTCGCGCACCCTGCGTGGCTGGACCACGGGGCTGGGGAGGGCACCTGCAGGGGCTGCGGGAGCGAGGCTCGCCCAAGGCCCCCGCAATGTGACAGGACGAATGCAAAGACAGGCAGAACGGCACCAGCCCACATCCTTCCCTCGGAGCTCAGGGGCTGGACGGCAGTGAGCCGACACACGGATCTTCGCGCTCACCCGAGGTGAGCAGCTTCGACACGGTCAGTGGGACGCCACCGGATCGCAGTGCAGTCACAGCCTGAGAAGTGCCGTGTTTCTGTCCCTCCTGCCAGGGACGCGAGAAAGGCTGGCTTTCATGTGGCTTGTGGGCGGGGAGTCACTGACCTCTTGTTCCCGCTGAAAAATAACGACTCTGCCGCCCTTGTCCCCCGTTGCAAGAAGGTCTCCAGAGCAATTAAATTCGACAGTTGAGATGATGTCAGCTGCCAACAAAACACAGGAGCGATTTACCACATCACGATTCTGAAAGGGGTCGTCGTCAACATCAAAGGTCAATAAAAAGGTTCACCAGAACGACAGACACATGGAAAGCTTTCTCCCCGGATAACGCAACATTTTCACGGGAGCCTGACCCCGCGCCCAGCACCCGGAGCGCAAGAGCACACCTGGGCTTTGCTCAAGGGACTGCATGCTTGGCCCTAAGGCACCAGGGTTTATTTCATCGCATTCTCTTGATATAAGAATACTGAGCAAAAATTTAGAATATTTTGAAAACAAACATAAAACTGGTCTAGAAGACTGCTGTCTTATGATGCATGCCTAATATTAACTTACGAAACAAATCTGATTCTTACATGACATTAACAGATGTTTTAATATTCTCTGGAATAACTTTTGCTGGCTTCTGTCACACAGAGTACAAACTATTTCATCGACTGGCTACAATCAGGACCATTAATAATGACATCATCGTTACCTAGTGAGACGCTGCCGTTGGACACCCGAGATTTCTGACACTAACCACACAAAATCTTGGCCACCAGCTCAGTATGGGTAAAGGCCGTAGGGCACAAGCAACAAAGCCATGTGTGGTGTCCTGAGGCTAAGGTCTAGAGGGAAAAGATCTGAATTCATGAAAGGGACTCCCGGATCAAGAAAAACAGAAAAGACAGTTGCCTCCCGTGTGGGGTGCTTGGTGAGATGAAGTCTGGACAAGGACGTGGGTCTGATCCCCCAGGAGCCGCTGTCGGCCCGCGCCACCCAGCACAGGGACTCCTCCCCTTTGGCTCTGGCTGCCGGTCCGCACACACGCAGCCCCGCTGCTGGGGCACTCAAGCAGACAGCCTATCCAAGTGGCACACGGGAGCACATGCTCTGCACATGGAGGGCTCCACGGAGGAGGCGGGGGTGTTTACAGACCAATACTGCTGCCCAGCTTCCCGTGCAGTACTGAGAAACAGACCTCGACATTTGAAAGTCCTCAAAAAATGCACCCGCCACTCCCGAAGCTGCCCTAGTGCAACACAGGCCTTCGGGGCGGCACAAACACCCGAGTCAGACCCTTGAAACAGGGACCCTGTAGGGTACGAGCTCGGAGAGCTCTTGCCTCACCGGCTGTGCAAGGGAGTGAGAGCGAGTGGGAGAAGGGGGAGGGTGGCAGGGAGCAGACAGCGAACGCTGGAGCGAATGCCACATCAGGGCCTGAGCCCGAGGCAGCTGCTTCAATGACAGCTCCCTGGTCCCCGGCCCCCCGCCCACCCCAGCACCACTTGTGAACACACACTGAATTCCTTTGACTGGGAGCCTTGCTTTCTTCTTATTCTTCTTTTTTTTAAAAGAAACAAAAAAACAAAAACACCTCTTCAGTTACAGCTAGGAAAAGGATTAAGGTTTCTTGTTAGAAGTGTCACTTTTTAAATCGAATTACTCAAAATAACCCAATTTGCGTAAATGAAATTAAAATATTTTGTGTTGGACTAAACGGGACTACATCTGTCATTCATACACAGGGGGTTATGATATTATACAATTAATGGCATTCTAGCTCTATCAGTGATTTTTAAACTTAATTAAAATGGACTGACTCTTAAAAGAGGCACTCCCATGACTGCCACTGGTGAGAAATTGTTTTCATTAAGCTGTGCAGATATATATGAATCTAAAATTAGAAAATGCTGTCTATAAGGTGTAAAAGAGCTCTAAAGTCAAAATAAATATACAAACTAAATACCAACAAAATTACAAAGCCAACACAATTTAAATTACCGCCATGAATTAACGTGATGGTCATTACCGTACAAAGCTCGTGTGATGCTAAGAGTGAAAATAGGCTACTGGGGGCACCCGGTGGGGCCCTTCCACCTGCCAGGCACCACGGCAAGCTCGGGCGCACGGCTAGGTCTGTCGGGGCTGCCCAAGGCCCGGGCGCTGGGGCACAGGCTGTGCCGAGGCGTTCCGCTCTGACGGGCATCCGGCGGATGCAGAACTAACTTAGTCAATGTTTAAGTCATAGTCAGAAACCTTGACCCATGCCAGGCAGCCCCTCAGAACCCAGTTCCGACTTTGTCAAGTGTGGCCCACTGTGGCCACAGGCCTTGCCCTCCTGCCACCACGAAGGGGCCGGCCGCAAAGCAACGATGACGGCAGGAGGCGTGGTAGGTGGCAGTCCAGGTCTGCGGGGGAGCGAAGTCCCAACCTGCCCAGGACCTCAGCCACGCTGCGCAGCAGGTGCCGCGCATGGAGACGGCAGGTCATGTCCTGAACCGCCGGGTCCCCAAGCCTGTCCCCACCCTGTCAGGTGGGCGCACACAGACAGCCCCCCTCCTGTGTCCCCAACATTGGCTGCCTGAAGGGCTCCTCTCCAGAATGAAAAATCCCGGGAGAAAAGGCCTCAAGACTCGAACACCTGGGGCCCTCAGAGACATGGCTGAGCACAGGGAAGCCGTCCGGCTGGACAGCCCAGCTGCTCACGGAACCGCCCGCTCGTCTGAAACACGAACCAGCCGCTCCGGGCCGGCACACCGGTGAGAGGAGACGCCGGAACGTGGAGTCGGAGGAAAGAGGGACAGTGCATCAACAAAAGGTCAAAGAAACGACAATTACTGTCCTGAGGGAGCTAACGCCTGCCATCAGCAATGACATCACCACTGCTGGCCGGGCACCTGCTGGGGCCGGGTGCTGCCCTGAGCGTAGCCCTGCGTGAAGCTGGCCTGCCTCCGGCAGCCTAGGAAGCACAGCTCCTGTCACCCGGCTCTGAGGGAGAGCAGCAGGCCCCGGGCACGGCAGCCCCGCCCCGTCATGGGGCGCAGGGTGCCACCTCACCCAGCAGGGTCCCTGGAGGATGCGAGAGGAGCTACTACTCAACACCTCTGCCAAGACAGAGATGGACAGGAGGAGAGCAAGATCACCGGAGGGTGGGGGCAGGTGGCCCACCAGCAGGTAACAAGCTCCAGAAAGATGAGAGAACAGGAAGCAACACAAACATCAAAGGACTAAAATGAGCCGTGTCCCAGGGCAGGGGCACAGGAAGCCCCAGGCCGAGGAGGTCCAGAGGGCTGACCCAGGAGCAGACCCCCGCCCGCGGGGCCGCGGTGAAAACACCAGCAGGGATAACGGGGGAGCGCGAAATCCTCCAGAGAAAACAATCAGGCCACACACCAAAGGACTCGGAGGGCAGCAGACGGGATGCAGGAAAATGGTTCTGGGATACCAACCATCCTCACAATTGTGAGAAAGGGTCATTTTCAACCCATAATTCTACACCTGGCCAAATTTTCAACTGCATTTAAAAGAGAGGAGTAAAGATGTCTTAAACATGAAAAAAAAAAAGCAAAAACCCCATTCTCAGCAAATACTAGATGATGCAACTTGGCAGAAGAGAATAAAGCAAGGGGAAGGCGGATGGGGGAGGGGACATCCCAACGCTGGGAAGACAAGCTCCGGGCCAAAGGGAGATGGCCTCCGGGGAGGGGCTGCAGGGGGAGGGGGCTGGAGGGGCCCGCAGCAGACACGGAGGACCAAGCACGGGAGCCGCCAGGGGGTCCTCGGCCCTGGGGAAAATGAAATCTGCATGAAAGGTAAACACCCACTTCAGTTCAGTGAGGAGCACCGTGTGCCCAGTGTGCCCAGCCCGCGGGCCCGGGACCCCTGCCAGTCCTCTCAGCTCTCCTTCCTTTCCCGCTTTGTTTTGCTTTTTCTCAGGGAAGGGGGCGGTGCATGTGGGTGGAAGGTGAGGTTCACCAAAAAGCTAAATCATCAGTTACTACACCAGGAAGTCAGTACTCCCTGCTCAAAATAAAATCCGGAAACTGAAAGTCAGCAGCGTGAGGCCCGGCTCTGGGGCTGTGAGGATGCTTCGGGGCCGGGAGGGGCAGGTAGTAAGAGGCAGGGGATGCGGGGGGATGTACCGCGTGGACATAAAGACACAGGAACAGGACATGCGGAGGGGCAGGGCCCAGAGGGAAAACGTGGTCAGCAAGGTGTTTAAAGATGGAGAATGTGCAGGGCACAGTCGAGAGGGCTGACCACACGGGAGAGCTGGGCTAGCAGACAGACGGGAGCAGGGGCACCTGCACCGGGGGTGGGGGCTGTGTGCTGGGGGGTCAGGGAGGGCAGGGCACAGGAGAGGCAGGGGCGGACCTGGGTGGGCGGTGGTCTCATGAGACGGCAGCCCTGTTCTCTAGGAGGCAGGAGAGAAGATCCACCCGCTCAGAGCACAGGTCAGGTCGGAGGGGGCGGGCAAGTGAACGAAGGGTTCTCAGAAGAGAAGCAAACTGCCCCGGAGAAACGCAGCGCTGGGTCCTGGCATGCCCATGTGAGATCTGACAGGAGTGGCTACTGACAGCTGGGCAGTGCCCTGGGCGCCGGGGACACATAGCTCCACGAACGCAGCGACTTTAAATGACCCCTCAGTGCAGCCCCTGCAGCTGCTTGGGCGGGCAGAGGGGGCACTGGGCTCGGGCTTGTGCCAGCAGTTCGAGCACAGGGTCTGAGAGAGACAAGGAGGTGAAGAGGGAGCAAGGACCGGCGCGGCGTACACCGGTGTCCACTCTCTTAGTCTCGTCCTTTCCCAGCCTTCTAAGCCCCTCAAAACTACACATGCAAGTGTGAAAATCATCTCCGCGACTTCAGTGCCCTCCGTCTGGCGTGACCATCATCTGAGGCTGAATTCCCGGACAGCGTCCCGAGGGGCCCGCAGCGCAGGAACCTGGTCGAGGACACCAATCACCCCGCCACCCCGCCGACCGCCTGGAGGTCCCCAACCATCGCTGCTCTGTTTACCGAAGTAAAGCGGGAACGAAGCCCACCGTGGAAACTGCTGAGTCACTGTGGACACAAGGGAACCGCAGCAACGCAAGGCCATTTAACCCTTTCTCTCCTCTCTTCAGACAGCTCCAGCCGCGGAGGATTATTTCAACGCCACCTCCTGCCCAGGGACCCATCTGTTCCCAGTTTGGAATGCAGCTCTGTGGGCCCCGACGGCCCCGCAGGATTGGGGGGGAACCCCAGACTGGTGCGCGCTCCTGCTGAGACCACTGTCCCCTTCCTGACCCTCTCCCCTCACGGCCAGGACCGCGTGAAAACCAGTCCCGAGAAGGGCTCCCGATGGCAGCCCATCACCTACTTCCCCGCGTGGTCTCATGAGAAGGGATCTGCCGCCAGGACGGGGAGCAGCAGGAACTCGCACACCGCCGTGGGGGCAAGTGCACAGCGCCTGGAAGACTGGCCGCGTGCCAGGGCCCCGACCCCCACCGCAGAGCTGCAGCTGCAGAAGAGGCCGCCTGCGTGCCCGCGAACAGCAGGGAGACGCGCCCACAGCGGAGCACCCATGGGTGACGGCCCCCACCACGACAGGCAAACAACAGGCCTTAGCCCCACGCAGCAAACCCCGAGGAGCACGTACAGAGGGATTCCATGCACATCAGTCCAAAAGCAGGGGGATCTACTCCACAGCGTGCTGGCCCGCGGGGCACCGGAACGTGCACCCCAGACTTGTCTGTTTTCTGTCAGCAGCGCCCCCCTGCCCAGCCCCTCCTCTACATCCTGTTTACTGACGTCCACCTTCTCCCGGACTGCCGCCCCCACCTCGGGCCCTGGGCTTCCCCCAAGCCCAACTCGGGAGCCCGCCCTCCCCGGCCCTCGCCTCCAGCCCCGCAGCTGTCCCCAGCCTCCAGGCAGCCACCTCTGCCCATGCTTCCCGCGCACCAGTCCCTGGGTGACTGTGCCTACTGCACCCAAAACCGCGAGGACCCATGGTGGACCTCACACACTGTGGTCCACAACATTGTGTGGACAGTCACGCCATCAAGAGGTCCCGTCCCACCGCCTCCTCGAAGACCGTGCTATGAAGACAACCTTCCTGCTCTCTGCGGCACCATCCATTTCCCCCCTCTAACACATGGGTCCGGATTTCACACACGAATGCTGTAATCTCTCATCTTAAACAAAACAAAACAAAACAAGCTAACCTCCACCACTTCATCCTCTTCAAGCAGAGCTGGACAGTGCTCTGTCCTCACAGTCCCCACCTCCTCTCTCCCCACCCTTCCTGGAGCTCCCTCTAGGAAGCGTCTGCCTCCATCACTCAGCAAGAGCACCTGCGTCGCCCCACCCAGGTCCTTTCCCACCGTGGCCCACCGTGGCCAAACCCATCCTCTCCCCTATCGGTGACCGTGTCGGACATACATCGAGAGCATTGGCCACATCATTCACCTCACGCTCTGTAGCACCTGTCAGAGTGCATGCATATACATTGTAGGAACTCCAACAATAACACAGATCATTAATCCAGTGACAAGAAGCTTTGGGAAAGGGGCGCCTGGGTGGCTCAGTCGTTAAGCATCTGCCGTGGGCTCAGGTCATGATCCCGGCCGGGGTCCAGGGATCAAGCCCCACATCGGGCTCCCTGCTCTGCGGGAAGCCTGCTTCTCCCTCTCCCACTCTTCTGCTTGTGTTCCCTCTTCCATTGGCTTCTTCCTCTGTCAAATAAATAAATGCAATCTTAAAAATAAAAAAAAGAGGCTTTGGGAAATTCACACTCAAAAATACTGAAGATGCTTTACTACATATTCAGATTTACAAGTACTATCTACTCTCCAAGGACAAAAAGTCTAATGAGAATATAAGAAAAATCAGAAAATCTTCGCTTATTATGGTGAATACAAGGGTAGAGCACACTGAAACATTACACATTTCCAGAAAAAAGTAGAAAATTTCCTACTACAGACACAAATAAATGTGTGTGCATGTACAGCATTTCTAATTATCTTTTTAGAGCAGATCACCAAAGGCAAAAGTTTTCTTTCAGAAAGAAACCAGACATGAACTGATAGAAGTGAATTATAAGACTCCACCAAACAGAAAACCACCTGTAAGACATATAGTAAGGTTCTAAACCAGAGAGTTTAATACTGAGTTTCTCCAAATTATGAGCAGACTGAATAAAATGTGGGAAAGCAGAAATATCTGAATATCATTTCCTAGTCAATCATTCAAGAAAAAAAGCAGTCTGTGGCAAATTAAGTAAATTGGAAAAGTCAGAAAGGAGAACTGAAAGTCATTTTCTCTGCTATTAGAATGAACAAGGAAGAATAAACTGTATTTGAGGAATACAAGGATAGTTTAAGATCTGAAAGTGAACCAACATAGTAATATACCATATTAATAGAATGAAGACAAAAACCACATGGTTCTCTCTTGTGCAGCCAAAGCATTTGACAAAAATCAACACCTGACCATGATAAAAAGCTCTCAATACACTAAGGACACAAGGGACCTTCTTCAACTTGACAGAGCACCTACAGAAAAATCCACAGCTAACATCATACATCATACTTAATGTGGATGCTTTCCCTATAAGATCAGGAAGAAGACAAAGATGTTTACCCTGACCATTTCTAGGAAGCTTTCTTTCTTTCTTTTTTTTTTTTTTTTTAAATTTATTTGACAGAGAGAAACACAGCAAGAGAGGGAACACAAGCAGGGGGAGTGAGAGAGGGAGAAGCAGGCTTCCCGCCAAGCAGGGAGCCTGATGTGGGGCTAGATCCCGGGTCTCCGGGACCATGACCTGAGCCGAAGGCAGTGGCTTAACCAACTGAGCCACCCAGGCGCCCCTCTGGGAAGCTTTCTCCCGAAAGTTCCAGTCAGGGTAATTAGGCCAGGAAAACGAAAGGCATCCAGACTGAAAAGGAGTAAATAAAACTGTCTCTGTTCGCAGATGGCATTACCCTGTATGCAGAAAACCCCAAGGAATTTATGACCCACTATCAGCGCTAATAAACAAGTGCAGTGAGGACTGAGGTCACAGTAAAAGACACAAAGATCAACTATATTTCTATACACCCGCAACGAATAATCCAAAATGAAATTAAGGAAACGATTCCATTTATGGTATCAACAAAAATAATAAGGTACGTAGGAATAAGTGAACCAAAAGATTGTAAGATTTACAAACTAAAAATTCTAAAACACTGTAGAAAGAAATTAAAGAGACCCTAAAGAAACGGAATGATTTCATGTGACGAAAGAAGTACTCTCTAAACCGATGTTCGGGGTATAGGCAACATCCCTGCACAGCCCCTGCCGCCACCCGCACACTATCACCTCCCAGCAGAGAGGGACACGCTAAATCCAAGCATGCCTGGGGGACTGCAAGGGACCCAAATAGCCAAAACAATTTTTAAAAAGAACAAAGTTGGAGGACTCAAACTTCTTGATCTCAAAATGTACTTTAATTAGTGTAGCTACACCAACTAAGCCGGTGTGGTACTGGCATAAAGACAGTCATACAGGCCGGGG
>PITA01023688.1:0-27674 GCA_004023965.1 Spilogale gracilis
AAAAAAAAAAAAAAGGAACATGAACTAAAGGGGCAGAGGTCTGCAGATCATTCCACTCTAAGAACAAAAGTGCTGATGGGTGCCATTTTTCTTGCTCTCCCTCTGCCTAGATAGCCAGATACTTGCAGGAGCCATTTCCAACACTCTACATCATCCTTGTTAGCTCTCTGTGCACCTGCCCCACCAAACCTGCCCACTATAGCAGGCATCCCTCCAAAGCAGCTCCTGCCCTGCCACACATGGAAAGCAGCACTATCTGGACCAGTGTCACCCCAAATGACTCCTGCCTTATGGAATGTGGGGAGATAATCCACCCATGCAATTCTTGGAACCAAGCCTCTTAGCTATTTGCATAGAGAGCAAGCCCTGCCCTGTGGTGTGTGCGCAGCTGTGGCAGAGGCTAAATGCAAAGAGACAGACTGAATGCCAGCCCATTCACAAGCAAACCAAAATCACCTGCAGCCAGGCTTCTCAACACCAGAGGGAGAAAACCCTGCCTAGTGCCCTAGGGCAGGCAAAGTAGGTCATTTCAGCCAGCACAACTCACCAGCATGCCCATAGCAATCATGCCTCAGCTATGGCAGGGCCCATGCGGGCCCACAGGAGACACCTGTGGAGTGCTTGGTTCTGGTAACCAGGGAGGAATAAGCTACAGGGCACCAAGAACCTCTTCTACACAAGGGCACTACTGTTAAGATCAGGAAACAGTTAACATACTTAACATAGAGTTAGACAAAATGAGAAGACAGAGGAATATGTTCCAAATGAAAGAAGACAAAAATCACAGCAAAGAGTTAAATGAAATGGAGATGAGCAATATTTCTAATAAAGAACTCAAATTAATGGTCATAAATGGTACTGAACTCAAGAAAGGAGTGGGATGAACTCAAGGAGAACTTAAACAAAGATAGAAAATATAAAAAACTAGTGAGAGATAAAAAAATTCAGTAACTGAAATTACACACACACACACACACACACACACACACACACACACACACGAGGGAATCAACAGCAGATTAGAGGATGCAGAAAAAAGAACCAGTAATCTGGAAGACAGTGTAATGGAAAGCAACCAAACTGAACATCAAAAAGAAGAAAAAAAAAACACACTAAAATATAAGAATATGTTAAGAAAACTTAACATATATTTGATGATGATGTAACATCATCAAACATAGTATTAATGCAGTGTAATTGCACTATAGGGCTTGAAGAAGAAGAAGAGAGGGAAGGGGCAGAAAATTTATTTGAAATAAATTTGAAAAAAGAATAGCTGAAAATCTACCTAATCTGGGTAAGGAAACAAACATCCAAGTCTAAGAAGCACAGAATTCCTAAATAGATTAACCCAATGAGCTCCACACTAAGACAGGTAATAATTAAAATACGAATGCAATAATAGAAAATTTGAAAAGCAATGAGAAACAATAGTTACATACAAGGGAAATCCCAGCAGAAACTTTGCAGGTCTGGGCACCTGGTTGGCTCAGAGGGTTAAGCCTCTGCCCTTGGCTCAGGTCATGATCTCAGGGCCCTGGGATTGAGTCCCACATCGGGCTCTCTGCTTAGAGGGAAGCCTGCTTCCCCCTCTTTCTCTGCCTGCCTCTCTGCCTATTTGTGATCTCTCTCTCTCTGTCAAATAAATAAATAAAATCTTGAAAAAAAAGAAGAAACTTTGCAGGTCTGAAGAATGGGCATAATATATTTAAAGGGCTGCAAGGAAAAAATCCGTGACCGAGAACACTCCACCCAACAAGGTTGTCATTCAGAACAGAAGGAGAGATCAAGAGTGCCCCGGAAAAGAGAGAAGTTAAAGGAATTCATGACCACTAAACCAGCCCTCCTATAGATTTTAAATGGAGATCTTTGAGTGGAAAAACCATAGTAGGAGTAAGAAAAGTAGGAACCACAAAAGCAGTAACAATAAGTATATCTGTAAAAATCAGTGAAGGGACTCACAAAACAAAAGGATATAAAGTATGACATGATATACTTAAAACAGGTCTAGGGAGAGGAATAAAGAATGGGTTAGACTTAAGTGATCACCAACTTAATATAGATTGCTGCATGCAGAATAAGTTATATACAAACCTAATGATAATCACAGATTTAAAAACAGTAATAGATATTCTAAAAGACAAAGGAATCCAAGTATATCACTAAAGAAAGCCAACTAATTGAGGAAGAAACAGAAGGGGAAAAAAAGCAAACAAACCCTAAAACAAGTAACAAAATGGTAGTAAGTATATACCTATCAGAAACTATTTTGAATGTAGTGGATTAAGTGCTCCAATTAAAAGACATGAGATGATGGAATGGATAAAAAAGCAAGACCCATCTAATATGCCTACAAGAAACTCATTTCAGACCTAAAGGCACGCACAGATTATACGTGAAGGGATAGGAAAGCATTTATCATATAATGGAAATTAAAAGAAAGCCAGGGTAGCAATACTTGTCATGGACAAAACAGACTTTAAGACAGACTGTAAGAAGAGACAAAGAAGGATCTATATAAAGGGAACAATCACCAAGAAGATAGGACAATTATAAATATTTATGCACCCAATGTGGGAGTACCCAAATACACTGAGCAAATAATAACAAATATAGAGGAAGTAACTGACAGTAATATGATAGTAGTAGGGGACTTTAACACCACACTTAAATCAACGGACAGATTATCCAGACAGAAAAATCAACAAGGGAACAATGGTTTTGAATGACACATTAGGCCAGATGGATCTAACAGATATATTTAGGACATTCCATTCTAAAGCAGAATATGCATTCTGCTCAAGTGCACATGGAACATTCTCCAAAATAAATCACATATTAGGCCACAAAACAAGGCTCAACAAATTCAAAGAGATCAAAGTTATATCATGTATCTTTTCTGACCACAATGCTATGAAACTAGAAATCAACCACAAGAAAAAAAATCTGTAAACACACAAATACACTGGTCAAATAATATGTTACTAAACAATAAACAGGTTAACCAAGAAATCAAAGAGGAAATAAAAAAATACATGGAGACAAATGAAAATGAAAACACAATGATCCAAAATCTTTGGCATGCAACAAAAGTCCTCTAAGAGGAAAGTTTATAATAATACAGGCCCACCACAAGAAGAAAGAAAAATCTCAAATAAACCACCTGACCTTACACTTAAAGGAGCTAGAATAAACAAAACACAAAACCAGTAGAAAGAAGGAAATAAAGATTACAGCAGAAATAAGTAAAATAGAAACTAAAAAAAGGAACAAAACAAAAGAACAATAAAACAGATCAATGAAACAAAGAGCTGATTCTCTGAGATCAATGAAATTCATAAACATTTATCCAGACTCTTAAAAACAACAACAACAACAACAAGAGAGAGGACTCAAACAAAACCAGAAATTAAAGAGTGGAATTAACAACTGACACCACAGAAATACAAAAGATTATGAGAATATTATGAAAAATTATATGCCAACAAATCAGACAACCTAGAAAAAAATGGATAAATTCCTAGAAACATACTATCTTCCAAAACTGAATCAGGAAAAAACAGAAAATTTGAACAGATGGGTTAGTAGTTGAAATGAAAATGAAAGAGTAGTTAATTAAAATGAAAGAGTAGTTAATTAAAATGAAAGAGTAGTCAAAAACCATACAAACAAAAGTCTAACACCTGATGGCTTACAAGTGAATTCTACAAAATATTTACATAAAAATTAATATCTATTTCAATCAAACTATTCCAGTATTAGGAGGGAAAGAAAAACTTTCAAACTCATTCATGAAGCCAACAGTACGTGGATAACAAAAACAGAGTCACTACAAAAAGGGAAAATACAGGTGAATATTCCTAACACAGATGGAAAAATCCTCAAGAAAATATTAGCAAATCGAATTCAACCATATATTAAAAGAACTGTTCACCATGATCAAGTGGGATTTATTCCAGAGATGTAAGGATAGCTCAAAATGCAAAAATAACATGATACATCACATTAACAAAATGAAACACACAAACCATATTATCACCCTAATAGATGTGGAAAAAACATTTGACAAAATTTAACACTGGTCCATGATTAAAAAACAAACAAACAAACAAAAAACCTCTCAGTGAAGTGGGATTAGAATATATCTGAACATAAAAAGGCTATATGTGACAAATCCATAGCTAACTTCATACTCAATGGGTTAATCTTGAAAGCTTTTTCTGTAATAGAGGAAGAAGGCAAGGATGTCCACTCTTGGCACTTATAGTCAACTTAGTGCTGAAGTCCCAGCCATAGCAATCGGATAGAAAAAAATAAAAGGTATCAAATTGGTAAGAAAGATATAAAAGTTACTATTTGTAGATGGCACAATACCATGTATAGGAAACCCTAAAGACTCCACCCCAAAAATATTAGAATAAATAAATTCAGTAAAGTTGCAGATTACAAAATATAACTGAAGATGACTGCATTGCTATATATTAATTAATAATGAAGTAGCAGAAAGAGAAATTAAGAACACAGTTCCATTTACAATTGTACCAAAAATAATAAAATACCTAGGAATAAACCTAACTAAAGAGGTGAAATACCTGTAACTCTGAAAACTATAAAACATCAATGAAAGAATTTGAAGACAACAGGAACAAATAGAAAGCTATTCCATGCTGATGGACTGGAAAAATGAATAGTGTTAAAATGACCATACTACCCAAAGCAACTTATAGCTTCAGTGCAAACCTTATCAAAACACCATTATTAGTTTTCATAGAACTAGAACAAACAATCCTAAAATTGTTATGGAGCCACAAAAAACCCTGAATAACCAAAGCAATCTTGAGAGAGAAGAACAAAGTTGGAGGTCTCACAATTCCAGATCTCAAGATATACCACAGTAGTAATCAAAACACTAATGTGCTGGCACAAAAAGAGACATATAAATCAATTGGAACAGAATAAAAAGCCCCAAAATAAGCCCACACTTACATGGTCACTGAGTCTACAACAGAGGAGGTTAGAATATACCATGGGGAGAGACCGTCTTTTCAATAAACTGCTATATGCAAGAGAATGAAACTGGATCACTTTTACACCACACACAAAATTAAACTCAAAATGGACTGAAGACTTAAATGTGAGGCCTGAGACCTCAAACCATAAAACTATAAGAAAACATGGGCAGTAATCACTTGGGCATCAATCTTAGCAGTATATTTATGGATAGCTCTCCTCAGGAAGGGAAAACAAACAAACAAGCAAACAATATGGAATTACACACACACACACACACACACACACACACACACACACACACACACACATGTTTTGCATAGCAAAGTAAACCAATGGCAAAACAAAAAGGCAATCTACTAAATGGGAAAAGATATTTGATAACAAGATACATGATATATCTGATAAGGAGTTAATATCTAAAATACATAAAGAACATATACAACTCAACCCACACACATAAAAACCAACAATCTTACTTTAAAAATGGGTAGAAAACCTAAATGAACATTTTTTCCAAGAAGACATACAGATGGCCAATAGACACATGAGAAGACTTAACATCACTACTCATTAGGGAAGATCAAAACTACTTCATACCAGTGAGAATGGCTAGTATTGAAAAGGTAAGAAATACCAAATGCTGGTAAGGTTTGGGAGAAAAACGAATCATCATGGAAACCGTTGGTGGTTATGTAAATTTCACAGCCACTGTGAAAAACAAGATGGAGTTTCCAAAAAAAAAAAATTAAAAATAGAAATGTCATATGATCCAGTAATTCTACTACTGGTATTTATGCAAAGAAAACAAGAGCACTATTTCAAAGAGATATATGCATCTATGTTTATTAAAGCATTCCTTATGCTAACCAAGATATGGAAGCAACCCATAAATGAATGGATAAACAAGAGGTAATATAAACATATAATGGAATATTACTCAGCCATAAAAAAGAGTGAAATAAGTCAGAGAAAAACAAATATGATATGATTTCACCTAGATGTGGAATCTAAAAAACACAACAAACAGAAAACAGACTCATAATTCAGAGTAAAACTAGTGGTTAACAGAGGAGAAGTGGGTGAGAAAATCAGCAAAAAAAAGGTGAAGAGGTGAAAGAGTACAAATTTCTAGTTCTAAAATAAACCATGCAAATTTTCATATTGTATAGGCAGTATTTTCAGTAATATGATAATATATTGTCTGGTGACAGATACTGGCTGCACTTATTGTTTGAGCACTGAGTCATGTATGGAATTGTCTATGTTGGAATCACTATGTTGTTCATCTAAAAGTAATAGAACATTGTATGTCACCTATTCTTCAACAACAACAACAAAAAACTAAACAAAAGCTTACCAAACTCTTTAAGAAAAAAAAGAAAAATCTCAAATAAATGGCCTAATTTTACATCTCAAGTACTAGAAAAAGAACAAATGAATCCCAGTTAGTAGAAGGAAGTAAATAACATCAAAGATGCAATAAATGAAATAGAGACTAAAAAGACGGTAAAAGAGATCATTGCAGCTAAGAGCTGGGTCACTGAAAAAAATAAAGTATTGAGAAAGCCTTAGTTATACTTACCAAGAAAAAGAGAGAGGATTCAAATAAAATAAGAAATAAAAGAGGACACATACAACTGATACCTCAGAAATGCATAGGATTATAAGAGACTATTATGAACAATCATCACCATGAACTGGACAACTTGAAAGAAATGGATAAATTCCTAGCTATATAAACCTACCGAGACTAAAACATAAAAGAAAATTTGAATAGATCAAATACTAGTAAGGAGATTGAATCTGCAATTAAAAACCTCCCAACAAACAAAAGTCCAGAGCTGGCCTCACTGTGAATTCTACCAAAAGCTTAAAGAATTAATGTTAATCCTTCTGAAATTTTCCAAAAAATAGCTGTGGAAGAAAGACTTCTAAATTCATTTTTTTATATCAGCATTACACTAATTTCAAAAATAGACAAAAGACACAAAAAAGAATATTATAGGTCAATATCCCTGATGAGCAAAGATGCAAAAATTCTCAATGAAATGTTTCCAAATTGAATTCAACAATACTTTGAAGGATCATGCAACATTGTCAAGTGAAATTTATTCTAGAGATGCAAAAATGGCCAACTTTCATAAATCAATGTGATACATACACCACATTCATAAAATGATGAAATCCTATGATTATTACAATTGACGTAGAAAAAGGATGTAATAAAATTCAACATTTGTTAATGATAAAAACTCTCCAAATGGTATAGTGGGAACATATCTCAAGTAATAAAGGCCATATATGATAAGCCCATAGCAAAGATCTTACTCAGTGGTAAAGCTAAAACCTTGCCCTCTAAGATTAGGAACAAGACAGGATGTCTACTCCCACAACTTTGATTTCAACATAATAATGCATATTCTAGTTAGAACAATTAGGCAAGAGAAAGAAATGGGGCATTCAAATTGGAAAGAAGTAAAACAAACTAATTGCAGATGACATTATATATAGAAAACTCTGAATACTCCATTAAAACACTGTCAGAACAAATAAAGTTGCAGGATACAAAAATCAATACATAAAAACCTGTTACATTGTTACACACTAATAAACTACCAGAAAGAGAAATTACACTCTTATTTACAATAGCATCAAAAAGAATAAAGTACCTAGGAGTACGTTGAACCTAGGAAGTGAAGGATTATGTGAAAAATAATAATAAAGAAAAAGACACAAATAAATGGAAAGATATTCCATGCTCATGGATTAGAAGAATATTGTTAAAATATCCATGTTACCCAAAACAACATACAGATTCAGAGCAATCTTCATCAAAATATCAATATTAGTTTTAATGGACCTAGAAAAAATAACTAAATTATTTTTAATAATTTAAATTATTAAAAAAATAATTAAGTTTGTATGGAACCACAAAAGACCCCAAATAGCCAAAGCAATATTGAGAAAGGACAAAGCTATAGGTATCATGTCCCTTGATTTCAAACTACATTATAAAACTATGGCAATTAAAATTATATGGTATCAGTATAAAAACAGGGATAGCAATGTAACGGAATGAAGAGCCCAGAAATAAAGTCATATATATGTGACTGAGTGACCACATGCAAAAGAATGAAACTGGGATCATTATCTTACACTAGCCATGAAAACAAAGACTTGAGTATAAGACCGGAAACTATAAAACTTCTAGAAGAAAACCTAGGCACTAAACTGCTTTACATCATTCTTTTTGGGTGGAGGGCTTGGATGCCAAAAACAAAGGTAACAAAAACAAAAAATAAAACAATGGAAGTATGGCACACTTAAAATATTCTGCACGGCAAAAAAAAAAAAAAAAATCAACAAAATTACAAGCAACATACAGAATGGGAGAAAATGTTTACAATCATGTATCTGATAAGGGGTTACTATCCAAGATATAGAGAGAAATCATACAATAAATAGCAAAAAAAACAAAAACAAAAAACAAAAAACCAGTCTGATTAGAAAGTGGAAGAGGATCTGAACAGACTTTTTTCTAAATAAGATATGCAGATGGCCACAGGTACAGGAAAATATGCTCACCATCACAGTCATCAGGGAAATGCAAATCAAAACCAAATGAGATAATACCTCACACCTGTTAGAATGGCTATTCTTAAAAGACAAGAAATAACAAGTGTTAGTAAGACTGTGGAGAAAGGGAACCCTCATGCACTGTTGGTTGTAATGCAAATTAGTGCAATCACTATGGAAAGCAGTATGGAGGCACCTCAAAAAATTAAAAATAGAACTACCATATGATTCAGCTCTTCCATTTTGGGTATTACCCAAAGAAAATGAGAACACTAATTTGAAAAGATATATGCATCCCTATATTCAATGTAGCATTACTTACAATAACCCAAATATGAAAACAACCTAACTGTTCACTGATGGATGGGTGAATGGATAAGGAAGATATGGTATATATACACAATGGAATACGACTCAGCCATAAAAAAGGAAAGCTTGAACAACGTGGATGAACCTTGAGGGTATTAAGCTAAGTTAGTCAACCAGAGAAAGACATGATCTTACTTATATGTGCAATGTGAAAAAACAAACAACAACAACAAAAAGATCAGTTTTCTTCTCTGTGTGGTGGGATTGAGTCCTGCTTTGGGTTCTACCGCTCAGCAGGGGGTCTGCTCAAGCTTCTTCCTCTCTCCCTCCCTGCTTGCTTATATGTATTCTCATTCTCTCTCTCTCTCTAATAAAATAAATAAATCTTTTTTTTTTTTAAAGGAAAGTTGCCAAGTGATTTAAAAGTTCTCATCACAACAACAACAAAAAATGTGACTGTATGGTGAGGAATGCTAACTGGCTTTCTTGTGGTGATTAATTTCACAATATACAAATATTCAATTATATTGCACATCTGAAGCTAACGTTTTATGTTAATTATACCTCAATAAAAATAAATATAAGATCTCAAATATAAGAATAAAAATTAGGAGATATTTGATGTAATAGGGAAATAGGACTATTCAAAAATTAATTCCAATCCATTCATATCGAACTGGTTTCCTTATTAATCAAGTAACTGTAGTTTCTTGAATTTAGCAGAACTTCTCCTACTCTTCATCTAAAATTATGATAAATTTACTGTTATAATAATTATGAGGTACACTTATTCAGTATAAGTGAATAACCAAGTGATTCCATGTAAATGAATAAATAAGTTACAATGGTTTATTTTCTTCCTTGGAGAAACTTAAGTTTAAGTCAATAATTGATTTTAGATTTTGAAAAGAAAAATGGATTTTTAGCTTAATATTAGATTTCTGTGCTGAAAAGTAATGATTAAAAGTTTGAGGCTGAGAAGTGAGATTGGACATTTTGTCATTTTGTTGAACTTTTCTTCATTCATGATGTTCTCATGATATGTTGCAATAGTGTTGAGAAATGGAGAATCCAGGGCAATGACTTTCTCAGTCCTGGTTGACGTAAAACAAAGTTTTTTGGAACCTGTTAGATGTTTTTCTCTTGCAATTTCAAATTTTATTCATTAAGAATGGTGAAAACATCAAATATGTCCATTTTCTCACCCAAATATTTTGTTTTTCCATAAAAATATGCATCAGAAATTGAGTTCATATGCTTTACTGTCCCTTATGACGACCAAAACCTGATAGGATCCAGTAAATGGTTATGGTTTGTTCCAATCTCTTGAAGAAAAAGGGGAGGAGGGGCTATTCAGTGGATCTCTTCTAATGAAATTAGCAAATTTCACTGGCTTTCTTTTTTAAAAGATTTTATTTATTTATTTGGGAGGGAGACAGATCACAAGTAGGCAGAGAGGCAGGTAGAGAGAGCAGAGGAAGCAGGCTCCCTGCTGAGCAGAGAGCCTGGCGTGGGCCTCCATCCCAGGACCCTGAGATCATTACCCCCTGAGCTGAAGGCAGAGGCTTTAATCCTCTGAGCCACCCATGCGCCCTCATTGGCTTTCAAAAAACCTTGACAATCAGAATTCCTTTAGATGCTGAAGGAATGGTAACTCTGTATAAGACTGTGATTCCAAATGGCACTCTTATTAATAGCTTAGAGCAATTTACTGAAATCATAAATTAGTACAGAAGTATCTACTATATCAGTTATAATTCCTTTAAAATTCATTTAAATTGACCAACAATCCTCTATTCCAACTCTATAAAGACATTACAGTTCAGTTAACTGTATACTTTAAGTAACACAACAAATTCTTAAAAAGTAATCTTGCCATACTTATCTGACATAAACTCAAAGTTTTGCAGTTTTCAGTGAAAGCGTCAAGTTGGATCTCCAAAATCCAGACCAGACTGTAACAGCATTAGGTTTTGATGATTATTACACAATAGTACTAAGCCAACTGTGTTTTGTTACTAGTAGAAGATACAAATTTTTGCATATTAACATGGAAAGTTATAGAAAACACACCCATATGTATCAAAATAATTTTATTTTGCTAGCTGCTATGTCTTCCTTTGCTACATGGTAAGTAGGAGGCTTTCCAATAGCTCTAACTAGGAAGCAGTTCCAGAAGCTTCATTATTTTTATTTTCTTAAGTAAGATTTCAGAGACTTAATAAATTCACATTTTGTGTTTTCAGGTGTCCGTTAATTTTGAAGTGGGTAAGCTTTCAGTTTTAATACTACTTTAAAGATTATACACCCTGACTTGTTATTTTCATGGCACAATGAAACAATATGAGATGGGAACAAAGAAAGAAACAGATTCCTAAATACCAGGAACAAGCTGGCGGTTGCCAGAGGGGAGGTGGCAGGAGGATGGGGGACATAAAGCAGATTAAGAGGTACAAACTTTCAGTTATAAAATAAATCACAAAGGTGAAAAGCACAGCATGGGGAATACAGTCAGTAATATTGTAATAACATTAAATGGTGACAGATGGTGACTTCCCTCGTGAGTGCCGAACGATGCACAGAATTGGTGAATACTACGCTGTATACCTGAAACTAATATAATGTTATATGTTAATTATACTTCAATAAAAAACAAACATGAGATAATATAATATAATATAATCCACTTTTTTCTTTTTAGGAGACTCACATGAAATGAAAATTTGCTGATAAGAGTCAACATTTTTCTCATAATACCCTGTTGCTACGTTCAGATCCAGCAATGATGCTTGAACTTGATCAGACCTCTGTATTTTACACACCATTGTTCTTTTTACCTTCTAAAAACAAATGATCATCTTAAAGGACAATGAGACTATTTCATGACAAAGTTACAACTGTCAAGAACTTAGACCATGTGATAAGCAGCCCAGAGTAATACTGAAATGACCCTAACTCAGTGGCAAGTCCTGACATTTTTGCAGGCAGGATAAAGTTACGTTGCATTTTGCTTCACAGTTAGTTATAAAATATAAAATTAAGTCATGGGGCATTAACTGCATTAGTTTTCTACTGCTGCATGACAAATTGCCATAAACTTAGGGCCTTAGAACAACACAAGTTTATTACCTTACTGCTTTTCCTGGGCAGAAGTCCAGGTTGGGAGGAGGTGGGTTTTCGGCTCAGAGTTTCTGGAGGCTGAATTCACAGTGTTTGATGGTTTATTTTCCTTTCTGAAGCTCAGGGTGTTCTTGTACCTTCATTCACGTTGTTGGCTGAATTCCCTTCCTTACACTGATAGGACCGAGGTACCCCCATTCTGTGGGCTATCAGCCCAGGGTGAGCCTCAAGGTCCTACCTGGTCTCTAGCTCCCTCCTTATGCCTCAAATCTTTCTGGAGAGGCCAAGGTTCTTTTAAGGGCTAACTTGATTAGATTTGGACCACCTGAATATTCTCCCTTTTGATTAGATCAAAAGTCAACAGGTTAGTGATCTAATTACGGGAGTGATTCTCCACATTCCTCAAGTGTTTCTCAAAGGCACCCAAGAGGGAATTAATACTAAGCTTGTGCACTATAGGGGGCAGCTGGGTTCTGGAGGGCCCACTTGGAATTCAGCCTACCACCTTTGGTTTATTATGTTGATGCTCAAATTAACTATTACATGACCAGAAAAACCAGTTAGAAACTAGTGAAAAAAAGAGCGTATAACCTTCCCTGGCTAAGACATGGATTTATCACATTATTCTGTCAGTTGGAACTTAGATCACTTGCACTTCACAATTGACAATGTCTTAGTATGCACAGGTCTTGCTAAGGATCTATGGAGTCCTTTTTAATATTTTTGTTCTATTTTCTAACCTTTTTAGCAAAAGCTGATAATAACAAAAAATAGATTTCACAAAATAGATTTCATGATCCATGATTTGAAAAACACTGTCTTAATAGACACGTTTTATTTTAATTAGTAATATTCAAAGTCTTCTTTATGGCAAGAAACATTCAAGTGTATTTATGCAAAAATAATTATTTCTGAATAAGTTAATATGTAGTAAATTGTAGGTGCGGATAGGTAAGCAAACCTATGATCTTTGAAGTTTGCAGATACCAGGAGACACACTGCAATACCAGTAAAGTCCACAGGAGGGCAGCATGTGTTCTAGGTATATTTTAGACTTCACTTAAATGTGTTGTTCTCTAGTTGAGTAGGAATTCTAAGTGAATTACTTATAATGTGGTAGTATAAGCAGTGAAAGAACCCAGAGGACTCACACTCTACACCGTGGGCTCATGACCTGGACCCTGAGTAGAATCTGGGGTTGGGGGGGGAGCCTCATATTTTGAAAGAGATGGGGAGTACAATAGTGCCTGGTGGAAAAAACCCAAAACTACAAGTTGGCTAGAGCTATGTGTTCCTGGTTTCAATGGTACTCTGAAATGCATGCTCCTTTTTCCTTTCTCTTCCTTTTAAAATACCATAAAACTCCACATCCTAAATCAATCAATCAATCAATTAATCAGCCAGTCGTTGTAACTCTTCAGCCTTACTTCCCTCCCTTCACACAGTCTCCCAGGTCCCAGAACCTAAAGTGGCAACCCCAGACCCTCATCCCACCCAGCCATGCAGAGTTTGGTTTCCAGGAACAGCCCAGCCAGACCCAGCTCATTATCTTTCCTTGTTTCTCGGAAGCGACCTGGCAAGGAGGGTTGTTGAGCCCCAGCGTCTGAGCAACCCCGCCATCAAGACTGTTACTTGAGCGCTTGAAATGGAAATAGCCCACCTTCGGAGGAGATCAGTTCAGGACCTGCTGCTACTCGGGAACACAGGACGGCATATGTTTCTAGAGTTAGAATCAACCATTGTACTGGTGGAATCCAGTTCGAATCCCAGAATCAACCATTTTAAACTGTGCCCTTTAAAGATGCCTTGGAGGGTGCCTGGGTGGCTCAGTTGGTTAAGCATCTGCCTCTGGTTCAGGTCATGATCCCAGGGTTCTGGGATTGAACCCCACATCTAGCTCCTGGTGCCGTGCTCGGTGGGAAGCCTGCTCCCCCTTCCCACTCCCCCCCCACCCCGCTTCTGTTCCTTTTCTCTGTCTCTCTCTGTCAAATAAATAAATAAATTCTTTTAAAAAAAATAATAAAGATGCCTTGGAAAAAACCCCCTCATTATTAAAAACCAGAAATGAGCCAAGTCTTCTGAAAATTGGATAAAATATCTCAAATCCAGATATTCTCTATCCCTTCGATCATGGGATAACAAAACGCTAGAAAATAACCATCCTAACGTTAATGAAGGATCGCAGAGTTGCTCTGCTACTGTGGCTTGTGGTACTTCAGTGCATGTAAACCACGGAATTTTCCGTAATTTGGAATAAGTGGGAAGGGACATGCTGTTACCGACGCATATGTGAGCATCAGGATGAAGAATGAGTTGAAGATTTCTTCTTTCTTTATTTTTTAAAGATTTGTTTATTTTTTTTAAAAGATTTTATTTATTTGACAGAGAGAAACACAGCTAGAGAGGGAACACAAGCAGAGGTAGTGAGAGAGGGAGAAGCAGTCTTCCCACCAAGCAGGAAGCCTGATATGGGGCTTGATCCCAGGTCTCCAGAATCATGACTTGAGCGGAAGGCAGTCGCTTAACCAACTGAGCCACCCAGGCACCCCAAAGATTTGTTTATTCTTGAGAGAGAGAAAGAGGGAGAGAGAGTGAGAGAGAGTGTGTGTCTGCATGTGCAGCTGGAGGGTGGAGAATGTGAGAAGGAGAGGGATAGAAGCAGACCCCCACTGAGTGCAGAGCCTGATGCAGGGCTCCATCCCAGGACCCTGAGGTCATGACCTGAGGGGAATCAAGATAGGACTGCCCTACCCACTGAACCTCCCAGGCATCCCAGAACATCTCTGAGTTTCTTTTATATTTTGTTTTCCATAACTATACCTAGAAGGAGGAGAGGGATAAAATAAATATCTAAAAAAACAAGGAATATATATGATAGGTGAAAGATCAGAGTATAAGAACATTCACTGAAGTATTTTATAATAAAAACAAACAGAAATAACCTGATGAGCATCAGGAGGTATATGGATAAAAAAAGCCATGGGACACAGTGGAAGACTATATAGTGGTTAAACTGAATAAGCTAAATTATATGAGATAACATGGAAAAGTCTTGAAAACATATCTTTTTAGGTTTATTGAGATATAATTGACATAAAATGAAAATGATATTGAGTGAAGAGAGCAAGTGGCAAGGGACATGTGCAAAATGAGAACATTTATGTAAATGGAAATATAAAAAAATTATAAACTGTATATATTTATCACACAACTTGAAAATACTTACAAGGAAGGAGAAATCCCCAAATCAAGATATTGATTTTCTGGGGGTGGGAGGGGAAGGTAGTGAGCTAGAGCTCTAATGTCATATTTTAAAAAATAAAATTCTGAAGCTGATATGGCAAAACGCTAAAATTCCTTAAAGTTTTATGATCGATGCATAAAGATTTATTGTAGTGTATTTTGTTCTTTTGGGTGGTTTTGAAATATAAAAATAAAATTAAGGAAACATGCAAAAGTAAGCACCTAAAAACAGTCTCAGATAGTAATTGTCCAGAGATTCAATTTATCAGTTCTTAGCTCTTTCAGATAGAAATTGTGCCTGACTGATGCTGTTCCTCTTCTTCTGGGGGAAGAATCATGGGAGCAGAGGAGAGGCTGCAAGATGAGTGTTTTTTATTTCCTCCCAAATGGGAACTCTTCTAATGAAGGACAGACTTTCATCATCCTGTACCAATCTGGGGCACATCCATCCCAGTGCCAGGATTTTATGAAAGAAACTTACACTGGATACTTCTATGACAGAGCTTTAGCATATTTTCTCTAAGGGCCTGCCATCAAGTTTCTGAGGGTTTTCATGGTTGCTGTTTATAAGCTGGGGTTTTGAGGGTTCTCTGTGTGAGAGATGTAGGAACAGTGGCCTCAAGCTGAATCAGGAAAACTAGAAAACTGTGCTCATCAGGCCCATGTTACTCATTCTTTCCGGGCAAGAGAAGCAAGGATCCAGTCTAGCACTGTCTCCTTAGAGTTAATCATTTATATCACAGATCAGCTATTAAATTAGAGAGCCAGAGAGGACCCGCGTGCTGTTTGTTTTGTTTACTCTGCAGAGAGTTCTGCCGTCCTCATCCTAATTTCTGATAACTATCTTTTGATTCATAGCAAATGATTTGATATTTTCCCCAAGGTTAAAGAAATACCCTGGGTATTATAATGCAAGTTTTCAAAGTTGTTTAGGCTGGGGATAGTGGTCAGGTGAATGTGGGTTCCACGATAAGGCCCAGTTACCTCACTAAGAAAATAATGATTCTAAAGAATGCAGAGAAAATGAACTCATCAATCCCTTTGTGGATGGCAGGGAATCATCTCTGTGGGGACAGAGTGGGGGCAAAGGAGGAAGAAACCAAGAGTGGAACCCCAGAGCCCTGATAGTGACAGCACCACATGAGGTCTCTGATCTAGGAGCTGGGGTTGGTGGCCTGGTGGGCAGTGATTGGGAGGGAAGAAAATGGGAAACATCCACTGTTGCTCATGCCTCCAGATGTCACATTTGGTCAGACTTGACTTCTGACAGTTATTGAAAGGAAAGAGAAAGAGACATTGTTCGTGAACTCTTGTTACCTCTAGGCACTTTACTGAGTATTTGAAAATAAGTTTTAGGGGCCCCTGAGTGGCTCAGTCAGTTGAGAATCTGACCCTTGATTTCAGCTGGGGTCATGATCTCAGGTGACAGGGTCATGTCACACGTCAGGCTCCGTGCTCAATGTGGAGTCTGCTGGAGATTCTTTGACTCCTTTCCCTCTGCTCCTACCCCAGCTCAGGGCCCTCTTTCTCTTTCTAAAGTAAATAAATTGTTAAATAGTAATTTTTACATGCACTGTCAGACATGTGATTGTATATTACTCTGGTAAGTTTTTTAGAGGCGAAAACCAGACTCAGAGAGATTTACTTCCCTAAAGTCGTATGGTTAGTGAATGGGGAAGGTAGAATTTAAATTTAGGTTTGTACTTGAGCTCAGATCTATGTTTATTCCACTAGTCAACATTTGGATCATAAAGTGCATTATAACACAGATGAGAGCATCCACGTGCACAAACAACATTCACTTACGTGCTTTCATTGTGTTTACACAAGGGATTTCCCAAATGGGCTCCGTGTCCCTGAAGGGGTACACAGGCCGATCAACTGAAAGTCTGGGAAGAAAATATGAGAACCTCCATTTGTATTTTTATCTCAGCTTTTTAAAATTACTATTTGGATATATATTGTATAATTATATTATATTACATACATTGTTTACATTTTAAATAATACATGTGTAGATATATAATGTGTGTGTGTGTGCGCATGTGCATATATGAGATATGTCCTTAAAATGTTTGGAGGGTGCAGATACTGGTCAGAGTTTGGGAATTACAGCCTGTGGATTCAAATCTGACCTATTACATGATTCTGTAAATTCTAACAGAACACAGCCATGCTCATCTGCCTTTATTGTCCACAACTCCATAACCGGTCTGAGCAGTGGTATCACAGGCCATATGACTCACAAAACCGAAAACGTTTCCTACGCGCCCTTTATAGGAAAAGTTTGCCACTTTCTGATTTACCATGAAGGAGAAGTAGACGATTAAGTTTTGAAACAAAACTTTGACCTTAAATATAAAGTGGGGTTTGGTCACTGCTCTGCCTAGAAGTGGAGAGAACACACTGTCTCATCTCAATGATCATGAATCAACTTTCAAGTTAGTTCTTCATACACCATTGCCTAAAACCCTGCACCTTAGCCTCCTGTTTTAGTAAAATAGGTTGTGATGAACTGGCTAAAGAATCAGCTGAGAAAAACTAAAAGGAAACAAAAGGATACTTTCTATAACGTAAAAGGATACTTTCTACAAAAGCTGGCCTGCATCTACCGCCCGAGATGCCGCTCTCTTGTACCCACTCTCCTCGCTATTGAGCGGCACGACGTTCAGAATTTCAGCCACGAGCTCAGTCTTGCTAGCTGCCCGTAGTCAGTCCTGACCAATGTGGCCTCAACCCTGGGAGTTTCTGGAGTAATTCTAGGATCTAGTCTGCTTGGGGTCCAGGGTCCAGAGTTGTTCTCTGTTGCCCCTTTGGAAGAAAGCTTCAACCACAATCTACTAATCCAGGGTTGAGGCTGCTTTTTAGCTGGGAGACATGACCTTATACGTGCAAATATCCTGTTCCAATTATATGGAGTCCTTCCCCCACTTCTGCGCGCAGCATCATTCCAGCAAGACTTGGTCTCATGGCTAGTTTAGCCTCTAGCACATTCTTTCCAGATCCACGCTGAATTCCCTTCCTCTGATGGCCCATTTTGAGTCCCTGGCTTGCCTTACGAATAAGAGCAGAAGGCTTTTGTCTTTAGGCTTCCTGGACAGTAAAATATGAGCTTCAAATATTTGAAATAAGAAAGGTAACAGAACAAACCACTTATGAGATAATATAAGTCACGGCTACGATATTTCTCAAATAAGCATCTTGCTGCTGTTATCCCAGTTCCTCATGTGAGTCGCTAACAGAAGGGTTGGTCAGAGCTGTGGCGTATAGTGATGGGAGATTAATGATTCCCCACAACAGTGACTCCTCCACTCGGTGCAGACCGTGGCCTGGCATTGCAACTCCAGACCTGATAGGCTCTTGCTAAGATCCTCAAATAGGGGAACGCCCATGTGCACGGCCCAGTCAGTTCAGTGAAACACAGCAGTGATGCCTAGTTCTTCAACGGTGTTGATGGAGGTGGGGCTGACCCGGAGGCCGCTACTAAGATGTTAAAGACACTCACCGATCGTTGTCTTGTTTTTGGTTTGAACAACCTTGAGGGAAAACTATCCTCTGGGATCCAGTTCTCTGTAATTCTTGTAAAGATTCACCACATCATGAAGAATGGCTTCCAGAAGATGCCTGATTGTGTCCTTGGTCTCGATTCTTCCACTCTTGCCCCGTTAGCCAGACAGATCCTGCAACACATAAATCAGATTGTATTTCTCCTCTGATTAAAATCTCTTATGGTTCCCTGTAGCAATAACTAGAGCTTATAAGACCCTGTGCAATCTGATCTGTGCCTGCTTCTCTACACTCTACCTTCCCTGTGTTTTAGCCCCGTTGGACTTCCATGTTCATTTCTACCTCGGGATCTGGGCAGTTGCTGATCCTTTGCAGTTACTGATCCTTGAGACGCTCTTCCCCAAGATCTTTGTGTGGCTGGCTGGATTTCATCACCCATGTCTTAGCACAAATGACGCTTCCTCAGAGAAATCCTCTTTGACCACCCTAGCTGAAATAGATATCCCCAAGGGCCACTCATTCTCTTTCCCCAAGTACCCTATTGTATTGCCTCCAAAGTACTTATTACTCTTTGAATTTATGTTATTTATGTTGTTTATGTCATTTTACTTGTTTGAGTATTTATTTATAATTCACTCATTAATTCATTTACATCCACTTTCTGAGACAAAGTTTATGCAAGTAGAACTTCATTTGTCTTCACTACTTCATGTTCAGACAATAGAGATATGTTTTCAATAAATATTTCTGCGTAAAGTATTGAACAAATAGAGAGGCAGTGGCTAGTTTTCTCCACTACTTTTTCTATCACTTTTTCATCGTCACGCGCTCTTGCAGTCGAGCCTTGCATTCACCCTTGCAGTCAAGATTTCACGTTACACTTTCCAGAAAACCTCCCAAATTGGCTTTGATGTTAAGATCTACTGCATCTCTATAGACAAACAGAAAACTCAACTAAATAGCCCTACTATTCCAAAATGTTAACAGAAACTTCCATACCATTAAGCTTTCTCACAATTATTAATGAGAAACCTCCACAATTTTCTGTACTAAATGCTTATGTAGCCTTACAAATTTATCAAACCAAATAATGGAAGTGAGCAGCCCATGAAAAGTTTAAAGTATGTGCAAGTTATGATAACATGTGGGTTTCAGAGGCATCTTCTTTGATTGATTTTGAGAACTGTGCTGCTTTAAAGAGGTTAGGTAGATACAAAATGGGAGTCAATAACAATTTTTCGAATGCATCTAAACCACATATTTTTAATTGATTTCAATGTAATTAGTCATACAGGTGTGTGAGAAGGGTGTAACCGGTGGAGAACCCCACTGAATGATAGAGAGGATTTCTCCTGAGGATGTAACGTTATGCAGTAATGGGAGCTGGGGAAGCTGTTGGGTGAGTATGCTGCCCTTGTGGCTGAGTGCTGCGCCCGAGTCGGCTGGGAAGTCAGAATGGGAGGAAGAGCAAGGGACGTGGAAGGCCACAGACAGAGCGCAACCTGTGTGTCTCTCACCGGAACTCAGGGTGGTTTCTGACTGCTTCCTAGCTTCCGACTCTGATGCTGTGCATGTTTAGAAAAGAACTGGTGTGCTTGGCTATGGGGAACTCTGGGAGGAGCTGGAAGAATTAAGGCCTGGAGATTGCCCCGTGCCAAGGAGGTGACCCACCAGCCCCATGACGAAGTGTATGATGTGAGCCGCTACAATGCCTTACTCCCAACCAACCCTTCCTGTAAACACAGCTGCTGCCCTCTCTTCCACCTTCTAAGTCTTGAGTAGATTTCTCTTTGGCCAGTCCTAACCCAGACCATGCTGGAAAACGGTACTGGCTTAGCTGATTCTATGCAATACTAAGTCACCACTCTAGGTGGTAGATTTTACTCAGCTCCGTAATCCATACAGACGAAAGTATGTATTTCTTTGAAGCTCACTGATTCCAGGTAAGAGCCTGGTGTACTAGTCAGGGGCTCCGCTTCCAACCAGGCCTTTCCCTTTTGGAGGTCACTCAAGTGGCTTCACCTGAAGATACTACATTGGCTAATTAAGGGCGTTGAGCTCCTATCTCTAAACAGCTTTCCAACATCGTGATGTCCTGACTCTTAAGATTCATTACCTTCTTAATTTTTAACATAAAAGAGGGGAGTACAGAAAACGCAACCAAACATGGCCTTTGGTAGGTGTGACAACTTATATGCTGCCTCTTAATCTGTGAAGTTTTAAAATACATCTTAGGTTTTAGAGACATGCGCTGAATTCTTTGTGGGTGAAATGACATGATGTGTGGGATTTGCTTCAAAATAATAAGGGAGAGAAATATGCTCCAGGAAGGGAAAGGAGTAAACATGGAATAATAGGCCATAAGTTAATAATTGCTGAAATTTGTTATTCTTAAGTGTGGGCAATGGGTTTATTATATTATTTTCTCTAGTTTTGTACATGTTTGAAATTCTCCATAATAAAGTGTTTATTGTGAAATTGCATGCTAAACAGTTTGGATGTTACATTTTGGTTTTCCTTATTTTATTTTATGATTGACTATAAAAAATGAGGTGTAATTGCTTCACTATATGAGCTCCAGGAAGACAGAGCCCTCTCTCTGCACATACGCCAATTTGTATCTATTGCTCTCTGTAAATTATTCTCTTCCCACCCCACAGGTTGCAAGTTCAGGCCTGGGAACTTTCGTTCACTCACAGGGAAGAAGACGAAAGCATTCAGCATACAACATTAACACAATCCACTTGTTTTCAGTGAGGTACTTCACCTTTGCCCCCTGGCAGAGCCTTTCTGGTCCAACATTACCAGAGAATAAACCTTCTGTTTCATGTTGCGTTGGAGGGAATCGTCAGCCAGCTGTAAGAGTTGGGTAGTAGATTCGGAAGTCTGTTTCTTACAAGGATTTAAATGGATCCTGTTTGATCAGCCCCCTCCCATGTCCCAGCGGGTCAGGTGGGGATTGTCTTCAGTCAGAGAGGCGTGTGTTAGGTGGGCTCTGTGGAGTCAGTTGTAAATAGTCCTTGGGATTGCCATCTTCTAAAATGTTATGGACATATATTGTTTCCTATCATTTAATCTACAGTTCTTTTTCTTGTAATTAATTGACATCACTTGTATCCTTCATTCTAAATTTTAGGGCTTAGTGGGTGCTAGACATAAATGTGCTTGCTTAATCCTGTCCCTTCAGCTGGAAATCTCTGCTTGAGATGTTAGCCCAGATCATCATATTCCTTGTTTTCACAGAACTCATTTCAGCCGTCCTATAGGGATCGACCCTTCTTCCTTCTTCGCATATTAACTGGCTGCACACCATGAACCATGCCTGTGGACTTGAGGGGACTGCCAGGCTTACCTGCTGGACCAGATTCCTACTTTCAGAGCCTTTTGATCAGTCCTGTCTCTCCTGACATGAGTAATGCTTCATTGGATAGAATTACTATTCTAGCCTAACCAAACCCTCAGAGTGATTATTACCATCAAGGCATCCAGATACACTACGGAAGACCGCACTTATCTGTGTTTAAAAGCAGAAGCCAGACTAATTCTACCTTCTGGAAGGTGACCCTGCCAGATCCTGCTTAAACAAAGCAGGCAGCTACCTTGCTTTGTGTACGTTCGCTGTTTGACGAAAGGGGACTGTCAGAGGGATCAAAAACTCCTTCTGGTCGTTTTCTTAGTAGTGCATAAAGCATCTTTGGAGTGAGTGATGTGCTTCCAGAGGTGAAGATGATAGCTCCCTTTTATCACCTTGCAGAGATTTGGTGGGGAGGGAAGCCTGGGAAAAGGTGCAGCCGGGCACCGCGAGGGACCGCGGGAAGTCTTGCAGGGCCCAGCAGGGCAGAGCACGTCCCCCATCTCCCCTCCTGCTTAGGTCTGCAAGCTGAAACCCAATCCCAATTCTGTTGAGTTCTGAAAGGAATTGTGATCTTGTGCTAGTTTGCAGCTGCTCTTTGAATATATACTTTAAAATCTCTGCTTTGGTTTAGACAATTGTCACTATAAAGAGAGTGGTATAGATTTAGCAATTCAGGCAAAATACTTAACTGAAGAAATTCCCCAAATTCTGTGGATTCCTGTCTTTGGTGTTTACTTCTTATTGTAAGATAGGGACAGGCTTCTGATAATAACATTTGATTCTTTTCCTTCACTTTCTTTTGTTCTTCCTCCTTTTCTGCTTCCCCTCTTCAACTATTAACATTCATTTATTGAGTTCTTGATATTTGAGATTTAAAAAAAAGTGATGACACATAGTTCCTGTCCTCAAGGAACTTACAGGCAATACAATAACATTTAGCTCAGAGGTTGTTATTTAGGTAAGAGGAGAAAATGGTTCCAAAAGGGCCAGATTTTCATTTTCCACTTTCCTCCTCATTTAGAATTGCACCCTCCATGCTATGCTCCACTTTGTCTCTGTGCAAAAATATTGTCATCAGGGCACCTGGGTGACTCAGATGGTTAAGCTTATGTGTCTACCTTTGGCTCAGGTCATGATGCCTGCTCAACGGGGAGCCTGCTTGTCTGGCTCTCTCGCCCTCTACCCCTTCCCTCACTGTGCTCTCTTTCTCAAATAAATTTTAAAAATATTTTGACAAACATTGTCATCCTCATACACAAGCCCTCCAAATTTATTTTTTACGACTCACATGCCACCCACATTTGTTGATCCCCCTTTAATTGTTCACAGAAGGATGTGTCATCTTTGGTTTGACTTTCTTCATCCTTAATTAGGAAGTCTGCTTCAAACCCACCCATTCTGTTTTTTTGTAGAGAGTGTTCCTTTTCCTTGGAATACAGCTGGAATACAGCTGACTGCAAATGAGCTTGTCATTTGTTCCATATTTCTGTGTGCACGTCTCCTGGGGTTAGAGTTGGTTTCTTCCATTATCTTCATTGAATCCACCTTCTGCATTAAACATTTTGAAGGGAAATGTGAGTTGTTCAAAGGAAGGCAAGGACTTTGAGTTGAGGGCTCTTCATTTATTTTTATTATTTTTAAAGGATAGCTTTATTTATTTGAGGTGGGGAGGTGCAGAGGAAGAGGGAGAGGGAATCTTAAACAGACTCCCCACTGGGCGTGGATTCCAAGGTGGAGCTGGCTCCCGGGACCCCGAGATCACGACCTGAGCCAAAGACCAAGAGTCTGATGCTTAATTGACTGAGCCATTCAGGCACCCTGGGCCTTATTTTATTTTTAATTGGCTACCTGTCCCATTCTACTCAGGCATGCTTTTGCCTCAGTTTCCCCAATTGGGGAATAGCCTTTGAAGTAATGACTCTGTTTCTTTCATCTGCTTTTGGGGTTCTGCATTGTCATGAAATATGGCTCCCTGTTGCCATGTTACAGAACAGGAAGATACAATGTTCATACTCACTGTCCTTCAGTGTTTGTTTGAATTCATTTATCATCTACATGCCTCCATTCTCATTCTGGAGGAAGGTTATATTGCTCTGAGGAGAGAAAATAAACAAGTCCAACTTGTGAAGATAACTTCCCATACCTTATGATTTCTTCTCTTGATCCTTTCACACCTGGGCTTTGCCTCTGCATTCATATATATATATATATATATATATACATATATATATATATATACACATATATATATTCCTTCTACCCACTCAAGGGGAAAGTAACTTTCCACAGTTGACAGGGAAGTAAAGTTTTTCTTCTTGTTCCAACAAACGATAAAAAATATTTAGATCCCTAAATTTCAGGGAATAAAAATGAGGGGCAACTCTTCTATGTTAAGACAATTAATTAATCAATTAATTAATATTTTTAAAGATTTTATTTATTGATTTCAGAGAGAGAGAGCAAGAACAAGCAGGGCGAGGGGCAGAGGGAGAAGTCGGCTCCCCGCTGAGCAGGGAACTCGATGCGGGGCTTGATGCAGGGCTAGATCGTGGGACTCCAGGATCATGACCTGAGCCGAAGGCAGATGCTTAACTGACTGAGCCACCCAGGCGCCCAAGAATCTTTCTTTTAAATCCACTTAGTTCATAGCTGGAGTTGTTTCTGCTCTTATCCCACCTCAAGGTGAAAATCTGTGCCCATACATCGGCAGCAGTTCCACTGCCCATAAGACTTTTATATACAACTGAGGATTACTATAATGCCTCGAGAATATTGCTTGATTTACCAAAATCTGGTTTGTACACAGATTTTTAAGGAATTGTGTGAAATCATGCATACCATTCTCCACAAAGCAGTCATCTTTTAAAACATTAATTAGATGATTCTTGTCTCCCTTTAAGATCCTATATGTGTTTTCTATTGTATTTAGAAGTGAATCTAAACTACTTCTTGTGGCCTTTAAAACCCAGTGACTCTAGCTCACTTCTGCAATGTTATCTTTCACTGATTTCCCTTTGCTTATTACATTCTTTTACACTGACTCATTGATTTATTTATTCACTCGGCAGTTATTTTTGGAGGACCTAATCTGTGTTAGGCATTGTTCTATATGCTGTAAATACCACTGAGAAAGGGTGCAGCAGTTCTTGCCCATATGGGATCAGTACTTCAGTGGAGGACAGAAAATATACAAAATGATATGTAATATATCAGAGATACAGCCAGTGAAACCAAATACAACATGTACTGCAGGGCAAAAATGGAAGAAGATATCTTTGTCTTGGTGGTTAAGGAGATAACATTTTAGAAAAGACATCAATGAAATGAGAGAATGAGTCATGAGATTTGATAGAAGAGCATTCTGGGCAGAGGAAATAGGAAGTGCAAAGGTCCTGAGGTAGAAATGTGTGTGTGAGTTTGAAGGACAACAGGAAGAGGAATGTTAGTGGAGACGAATGAGGGAGGGGATCATATAGGATGGGATAATAGAGACAGGTATGGCAAGCTCATGTAGGAATTTGCAGGCTTGAGCTGGAATAGACTCTAAAGGTGTAAGAGAGGAAGCCGATTGGAGGGGAGATGTGGGGATTGTTGCAGTTATATAGATGAGGGATAATGGGATTTTGGATTAGAAAAATAACTATAGATTCTGGAAAATTATTTGAATTCTGGAAATATATTTTAAAGGTTTGATTGAAAAATATTACTATTGGATTTGATATGGTGTGTCAAAGGAACAAGAACTTAAATGACTTCTGAATTCTTAGCCAGAGTGACAGTGGAAATGAAAGTTTTATTTACTAAAATTGGGAAGACTGAGAGAGGGTCATGATTTGAAGAGATGGCAGAGTTTTGTCTTGGATATGTGGAGTTTGAGCTGCCTATTAGATGTCCAAGATGTTTTGGCAATTCAAAATGTAAATCTGGAGCTTAGGGAGAGTTTTCAGATGAGGTATCTGGATGGTATTTGAGGTGAGGCAGTGGATAAAATCAATTATAGAGTTGATATGGCTAGAGAAGAGGGCAAAAGAAGAGAAACTGGCTGTACAGGAGACTGTAGAAGACCATCAGCTGAGGCAGAAGGAAAACTGGACTGTGTAATGTTCTAGAAACCAACTTAACAAGGACTTCCAAAATGGGAGAAATAATCAATAGTGTCAAATGCTGTCAACCATGTTGAGTGAGATTGTCCTGACGTTGTCCTGAAGACTGTCCTGACAACTAGAGTTGGCAGGATGGAACCACCAACTATTTACCTTGACAAGAGTAACTGAGGTGCAGTGTTGGGGTTGAATTGAGCCAACTGATACTATTTAGTAAGTGACCAGCTGACTAAGAAATACGTTGAATGAAAAAGCCTCCACAAAACCCAATAGTCTTATGCTTATCAATATTCTAATGTAAACACTAGAATAGCCACAGTTGCCTGAGTTCAAGGTCTTTGTTAGGGTGAGTGAAACTTGAGTTCATAAGTAAATGAACACAGAAGGAAAGTTCTTGAGATATGGGTGCTCAGGTGCACAGGCAGGGTGGGATAGAGATTGTATGCAGTTTTCAGAACCTCACGATCTGAATTCAAATCCTAGCTCTTCCAGCTGCACAAACTTCCCTCAGTCAACCTCCCCTCAGTCAACCTCTTGAGATTTGGGGTCTTTGTGAAAAGTAGGAATAATATTAACTACATCAAGAAATGGCTGCAAGAATTAACTGGAATAACATATGCAAAGGGATCAGTAGCACAGTTACCTAGTTTCCTTCTCTAAGGACTTACTGAAAAGTCTCATGAACATTCTATGTCATTTAATGCTGAAATTCACACCAAAGGGCCTCTATTTCCTTGGATTTCTTTTACCCTAGAGAAATAAAAATAGTTCAATTAAAAAAAAAAAAGACAGCTCCACCTTCATCCAAGTGTGGGTAAAGTTGATCATCACTATGCTCAAATTCTTTCCTGGAAGGAGCTATTCTATTGCTTTCTTTTTGAAGAGAAGCAACCTCTGCCTCTCTTCCTCCCTTCCTCTCTCTTTTGTCTTTCTCTTAAACCTTCTGTATATTTCTATTTTCTTCTTCCTATATTTTATTTCCTTTTATTTTATAATTTTGCAAATAATATTTATTTTTGGGAAAAAGGAGAAACTTTTTTTTAATTTTTAATTTATTTTTTTTTATTGTAACTAAATTTTTTTTTTCCCATTCCCCACACCCAGTGCTCCACGCTTTAGGTGTCCCCAGTACCCACCACCAGGCTCTCCCATCCCTCCACCCCCCTCCCTCCAAGTCCCTCAGTTTGTTTCTGTGTCCAAAGTCTCTGTTGTTTCATTTCGTTCCCTGGATTACCCTAGTTCCCATTTACTTTCCTTCTCCCACTGTTCTCCAGGTTACCCCTCATGCATCGCAAGTAAGTGAAACCATGTGATACTTGACCCTCTCTTCCTGGCTTATTTCACTCAGCATAATCTCCTCCAGTCCAGTCCATGTTGCTACAAAAATTGGATATTTGTCCTTTTTGATGTAGGCGTAGTATTCCATTGTATATATGGACCACATCTTC
>PITA01023689.1:0-22308 GCA_004023965.1 Spilogale gracilis
AAGCTTACTTAAAAAAAAAAAAAAAGGAAAGAGTCACATGCTCTGCTGACTGAGCCTGCCAGGCGCCCCTCTTCTTCCTTCCTCTGTACAGCCTCCCGTTACAGCCCTTGTCACACTCCATTGTAATGATTTGTTTACACTGCTGTCTTTCTCACTAAGCTGTGAGACTCTTGAGGAAGGGGCCATGTCTCATAGATCTCTGAATCCCCAAAACCCAGTACTCAAAACATAGTTTGGAGGAGAGCTTGGCTCTTTCATGGGGCTTGAGTTGGGTGACTGAGGGGAGAATGATAAAGGAAGTTGTTATCTATCTTACCTCCTCTCCCTCATCTGCAAGCATCTTTCTGTGCCACTTGGTCTTTCCCTGGTCACTGGTGAGTTGGCGGACACTCACTGAGCCTCCAGTAGGACACCGTGACGCTCCTTAACAAATGTGATGCTGGGTTGGGGTCAAGTTAACTCATGCAAGTGACTTAACAGTTAAAGCACAAGCAAGTCTGTCGTATTTGTGGTCCTAAGGACTGAGGAGCTACAGGGAAACAGGGCCATCAAAATGGAGATGGTTTGGCCAGAGACGGGCTTTGACGAACAGTTACATTTAAAGGCCGGTTTAGAAGGTCAGGGAAGCCAAATGAACAAGAGAAGGGCGGGGCATACTTACTAGGAACAGCACATAGAGACACACCAGTGGGGTTGACTTTCTCTGTTTTGCAGGAGCCCTCCGTGCCTCTGGTCACCAGTGATTCAATAGATAAGCAAAATGAAGGTTTACAGTATGAGATCGTGCATCTGCCTATAGCTGAATGGGATTTTCTAGAATCTATGGAAAGAGAGCCTGATCCAGCCAATATTAATATGGATGATTGTTGGTCCTGTTACCCATTAGTTTGACTTTCCTTATGCAAGAAGGACTTTCCTTATGCAGGAAGGACTTAGCTTCTGCTTGATGAAGCTGGACTGGAACCCACTGGAATGCCTCTTTTCTTGTTGCATGTCCTGGGGGACCCAAACTTGCTCCTTCTTGGACTCATAAGGGAAGAGGTTGAAACCACCTGTTTCCTTTCCTTTATTCTGGGCATTCTTCCTCTGTCTAAGGGTGCTCTGGGGATCCAACAATGGGAGAGCTAAAAGCTGGCCCAGTTCAGCTTTGCTTCTGAGTGGGACCATCATGGATGAGTTGACATGGGCACCAAGGGAGAGGGCTGAAGTTAGGGGAAAGATATTCATTCTCCCTTGAGGAGTAAATCTGGATTCCCTCAGCAACTATAACTTAGTTAGGCTCTAGTTAGCTAAAGACATTAGTAAGGCCTGGAATATTTATTTCCAAAATTGGAGACATACAATCTTGTTAAGGCTCACTGCCAAAAAAAGATTCACCCAATAGTACTTTATGATTTTACAAAACATTTCAAAGATATTTTCTCAACTGCCGGAGGCAGGGCATGGTAATTTCTGTTTTATAGATGCAAAAACTGCAGTTCAGAGTTTGTTAACCTTTTTAAAGGAGCTTATGGGAAGGGTAGGACTAGAATCTAAAGTTTATCACCCCAAATCCCAAAGTCTTCTCCTTATTTAGTTTACTCCAAAGTATGACTGGTAACATTGCTACCTGAGATGATTACCAAAAAATATTTAAATATAAAACTTTGGGGCACCTGGGTGGCTCAGTTATTAAGTGTCTGCCTTCAGCCCAGGTCATGATCCCGGGGTCCTGGGATCAAGCCCCGCATCGGGCTCCTGCTCAGCAGGAAGCCTGCTTCTCCCTCTCCCACTCCCACTCCTCTGCTTGTGTTCCCTCTCTCCTCACTGTATCTCTCTCTGTGAAATAAATTTTAAAAATATATATTTATTATACATGATATTGTATATTAAAAAATTTTACTTTGATGTGACTTGCGAAAAATAAGTACCATATCTAAATTGTTATTTCACAGCTATATTAGGATGAGGCTTAAAAAATGATATATAGGTAAGATATAGATATGCAAATATGTGAAAATTAATTTTATTTCACTTTATTATTTAAAATTTTATGTATTTATATATTTGAGAGAGAAGGAAAGAGAGAGAGAGAGCACGCACAGGGGCCAGGGAAGGAGCAGAGGGAAAGGGACAAGCAGACTCCATCTCATGACCCCGACATCACCACCTGAGCTGAAGTCAAGAGTCGGATGTTCGACCAACTGAGCCACCCAGGCTCCTTGAAAATGTGATTTTAATAACTGAATTCGGGAACAACTGAAATATAACATGCTTCCATCCTGAGTTTCCACTTGACAGCTTCTACTATAATTATTATGATATCAGAAGTGCTGAAGGAGTTTTTCAGTGAGGAAAAAATCAATAATAAATATGTGAATGACATTGTAAGGCCTCATAAAAACCTAAAGCATTTGTAAGAAGAGCTAATGGAAGTGACAATTGATGCTTGTATGTGCTTCTGAGGATCAGGAACCCTCTGCTTTATAGAGAAACATTTTTTTAAATTGCCATAAAGAGAGTAAAAGAATATTTCTGAAGACTTGGGAAACAGAGAACAAATTTTTCTTATTTTAACATAAGTTGTAGTGATAATTTGATAGGTATTTTATTAATATTTTGAATTAAAATTTAATAGTCAATTACTGCTATGGCCAGAGGATTTTTTTTTTTTTTTCATTTTAAAATTTATTTTATTTTTTCAGTGTTCCAAGATTCACTGTTTGGCTAGAGGATTTCAAATGCTAATGTAGCTCTACATGAATTTCTACAAGTTCAAGTGAAGCCATTCCACATGGTCAATAATTCACCTCGGGCTGATGTGTCATTACTACAAGTCCTGAAATTCTGACAGATGACGTTCCATGGCCTTCGATGGGGAAGCCCTTAAATGATTCCTAAGAATGCAGTAGTTGGAATATCTGAATGGGCATTAGTTTTGTACCAACTGGGGAATGCAGGGACAACTCAGGCCGGTTGCAGGGTTTGGGAAGGCCCTTCAGCCCCTGCCTCAGGAAGGGTGTGGGGTGTGGGGGATCCTGCAACCTGGGCAGCCTGGCAGATTTATTTTCCAATTTCTGGAAGATAAAAAAGCCGGGAGAAGTTCCCTTCTTATTCTTCCCATCTTTACCCCTGTAGTTCTCAGACTATAAAAACTCAGAGCACAGAACTATTGATGGGGTATGAAAGGCAGGGCCATGGTGGGAGCAGGGCCACTGGCCACGTGAGTAGTGTGGCCCAAGAGGACACCAAGGATCACCTGTCCAAGCAGCCCCTCTGTGACTTGCCACCCAACGGAAACAGGCAACTGTCTACGATGGGCACTCTAAGGTGGTATTCTGTGGCCCGCAGCTCCAACAAAAGGACACACAGATATGGAACCGAAAGGGTCTTATCTTGGTTCTTCCATTTAACGCACCTTGAGGCAGAGGTTAGCAATATGGGCTATAAGGGGCTTCCCCATCGAAGGCCACAGAATGTCATCTGTCAGAATTTCAGTGCCCGTAGTAATGACACAGCAGCCCAATGTGAATTGTTCACCACGTGGAATGGCTTGCATCCTTGAATCCACACTCTGCTTTTTCCTAGCTCTGCCTGATCCACAGCAAACAATGTTACACTTCTCTGAACGTCAGTTTCTTCACCTGTAAAATGGGGATGAAAATACCTCCCTTACTGAATTATTGTGAGAATTAAATAAAATAATGTATGCAAAGGCCTGTCACAGAGCAGGCCCTCAGCCCACGGGAGCTGCAACTGCTATGTTGCCGTCCCCACACCGCTAGCACCATCACTCCCAGGGCTGTCCCCTCTACCTGACCGCTGTCACTGCCACCACGATCCCTGCTGTGACAGCCAGTGCTAGTGTGAGCCACAGAGGATTTCATTCCATTTATCACAGAAAGGTGCAGTGAGAAGCACAGGATTTGAATTATAACAAGATTTTATGATTATAGGGCGCCTGGGGGGCTCAGTTGTTAAGCCTCTGCCTTTGGCTCAGGTCATGATCTCAGGGTCTTGGGATCGAGCCCCGCATCGGGCTCCCTGCTCGGCGGGAAGCCTGCTTCTCCCTCTCTTGCTCCTCCTGCTTGTGTTCCCTCTCAAGTTGTGTTTCTTTCTGTCAAATAAAATATTAAAAAAATTTTTTTTATGATTTCAGAGTAGCTTGGAGGGTTCTGAGAGACACCGACATTCTTTATTCTTTCTTTTTTTTCTTTTTTTTTTTTTTTTTTTAAGATTTTACTCATTTATTTGAGAGAGAGAGAGAGGAAGAACGCATGAGCGCAGGCAGAGGGACTTGATCCCAGGACCCTGGGATCATGACCTGAGCTGAAGGCAGAAACTCAACCGACTGGGCCCCCCCAGGCATCCTGGGACCATCAACATTCTTGACGATGCACTGAGTACAGGCCAACTCATGCCTAAAGCTTTCTGCCCCGCTTCCTCCAACTATAAATCATAAATTGAATTGTCTCTTTAAGAAACTAGACTCGACTGGGACGCCTGGGTGGCTCGGTTAAGCGACTGCCTTCAGCTCAGGTCATGATCCCGGAGACCCAAGATCGAGTCCCACATCGGGCTCCCTGCTCGGCGGGAAGCCTGCTTCTCCCTCTCTCACTCCCCCTGCTTGTGTTCCCTCTCTGGCTGTGTTTCTCTCTGTCAAATAAATAAAATCTTAAAAAAAAAAAAAAAGAAAAAAAGAAACTAGACTCGGGTGCTATATATAATTTGACACAAATTTGAAGACAAATACATTTAAAAGAATTTAAAAGCTTAGGGACGCCTGGGTGGCTTAGTTGGTTAAGCGACTGTCTTCTGCTCAGGTCACAATCCCAGAGTCTGGGGATTGAGCCCCGCATCAGGCTCCTTGCTTGACGGGAAGCCTGCTTCTCCCTCTCTCACTCCCCCTTCCCTCTCTGGCTGTGTTTCTCTCTGTCAAATAAATAAATAAAATCTTTTAAAAAATTTAAAAAAAAAGAACTTAAAAAAAAGAATTTAAAAGCTTAGAATATCAGCTGAGGAGATAGCAATCAAATGCAGGTGATCTGAAATTGGGAGCATCACTTAGAGTGGAGGAGGTAGTAAAACAGAAAGGATTTCCAGCAACAGAGAGCAGGAGAATGAAGACTACTAGCAACGATACATGTGCTGATGCATTTATAAAAAGGAGGAAATTCCTTGGGATGTGGAAATTGAGTGAATGTAAAATGACATTAACATTTGCTATTTATTTATTTATTAAAGATTTATTTATTTATTTATGTAAATAGGATCATGACCTGAGCCGAAGGCAGTCACCCAACCAACTGAGCTGCCCAGGCGCCCAACATTTTGCTTTTTAAAAAGGAAGCATGAAATCATTTAGCTTTAGCTCTGCACAGAAAATAGAAACCCTTGTGTTATCCACTGGAGGATTACTTGGGGACTTTACCAATAGTGTTAGGAAGTAGGGGGAGAAAAGAAGCAACTGTGGAAGGCTTGCGAGACTAATTTGGCAGGGAAGATGGAGGTGGACAGTAGGGAGGAGAGCAGAGGTGAATGTTTAGGTCAATTATGTTAATAGGCAACCCATCCTGAGGTCCTGAGTTGTCTCCTTGCCCAGGTGGAGGGTGTCAGTGGATCAGAGCCATCCTTACTTTACAAATGGATAGGGGAGACCAAAGGTACCTTTGTTTTGAAGATTCTTCTCAGAGGCCATGAAATGTAGGCTGCAAGATTTATCTTTAAAAATATTCAGGCAGAATGATGAGACAGGGACAGACAAGTCTTTATTTTAAATATCTTTTGATAAGGGAATTTGGAAAACGTATGCCATGTGGAAAGCTACCTACTGAGGTGAAACAATTGGATTTATAAGCATATTAAAATTTAAAGGAGTTTGCACATTTGCTAGCACATGAGATGCACTTAATTTTGTTTTTCTTAAATAGCTTTACTGAGGTATAATTTGCATACCATAAAATATGCAAGTTAAGTGTATAATTGGTTGATTTTTAGTAATCATATAGAATTCTGCAGCTATCACCTTCCACTCAGATTTTCTTTAAACCAGAAATCGTATTTGAAAATATTTTTATTTTTAACATTGAATTAAATGTCCACACATTTTTATGTAATTTAGAATACTTCATGTCTACGTTAAGCTGGTACTGCCTATGAGAAAAGCACAGAATGTAGTTATTTTTTTTTAGAATGTAAATCATTTTAGAGATTTTATTTATTTGACACACAGAGAGAGATCACAAGTAGGCAGAGAGAGAGGAGGAAGCAGGCTTCCCACTGAGCAGAGAGTCCGATGCAGGCCTCGATCCCAGGCCCCTGAGATCATGACCTGAGCTGAAGGCAGAGGCTTTAACCCACTGAGCCACCCAGGCGCCCCTAGAAAGTAGTCATTTTAAATGACTTAATTTTAAATAATGTTAAACGTCTTCTACTTTATACACCATAGGCTTATTCTTTCTTTGGAAAACACATTTAAATCAACTAACATGAGCTCGAAATCACTTTAAATTTTAAATATTTATTAAAATGTAACTGATGAACAATGGTAAAATAATTGGTGAAACTGTTTTTTTTTCAGTTATTCTAGAAGGAAACCAAAGGTCGGTATGCTATAAACTGTCAAAAGTAGAGTGAGTAGGGGTGCCTGGGTGGCTCAGAGGGTTAACCTCTGCCTTCCAATGATCTCAGAGTCCTGGGATCAAGCCCCACATTGGGCTCTCTGCTCAGTGGGGAGCCTGCTTCCTCCCTCCTCTCTCTTCCTGCCTCTCTGCCTACTTGTGATCGCCCTCTCCTTTCTGACACTGTCAGAAATTTAGAAACCAGTTAGCCAAACAGTATTTACTAAATGCATATTGTATATCTATTTCTGTCCAGGATGCTGCAGAGCTGTATGTGATTCAGTAGACAGAATTCTTTACTCTCTAGGGTAGTGGTGAGCAATTTCCCTACTTCTTTTTCATTCAGGCCCACTAATCTAACAAAAAAAGAATTAGAGAAACTCTTGATTTATATTTTTTAATAAAGTAAAAATTCCATTTGCCTGCTTTTAATATAAAAAGAATTATAGAAGTCTTTAATTAAAGTACAACAAAAAATTCAAAGAATGCTCTGAACTTCTTATAATTGGTTAAAGGAGAGAAGGCAACGGATGGTGGTGGGGTGTGGAGATGACGTGGGGGGAAAGGAAGATAAAGAGGAAACAAGTAAGAATTCATGAAAAGGAAACCGAGGAAGGAACAATTAAAAGCCACACAGAGAAACACACCTCCAGACTCACACATACAAAAAGGGAGAAATACTCTACAAGGAAAAACGGCAAAAGATGTCCAAAGAGTAAGACCATCCTTTCATGGCCCTTGTTTGGATCTTGCTATGAAAGACACTGAAAGCCGTGCTGTGTTTGTGCAACCACAGGTGTAAGTGAGACACAGGACATTGGGAACCTGTCCTTCGAGCGAGATGAAATGGAGCTAAGGGCCATATACCGCCTCTTTGCCAAAGCTCCCAGTTTAGCTCGGAGCATTTCCAATCTATGCAGGGAGATGGAATGAATGAGGACTAATAAAACAGAGCAGAGTTTGCAGTAATCAGAGCCAAGAAGTCTTTCCAGGGCAGGACAGAATTGAGAAGGAGGGCGCTATGTGGGAAATAACAGCAGATAAGGTTGGGAAGGCAGGGAAATATTCTGTGCTCTCTCCCTCCTCATCAGTTTCTCTTCTCCTCATCAGTTTCTGCTCATGCAAGAAAGAAAAAAGCATATGACTAAGAGAAATTAACCAAATCACATTTTGTTTGTGACTGAAGAGTTTTAAGGCTCTATCTAGTTTGGTCACTAGTGTGGGGTTCACTGAGACCCAACTGAGACCATATTTATGCTAACTATTCACATCTTTATTTACAAAGTTAGCCCTGAATGCTGGTAAGGCCCCTACCACCACCTTGGCTGTGAGTGACCACAGGTAACTTCTGAACCCTTCTTGAGTATCAGTGTCTTAAGCTGTAAACCAAAAGGATTTAACTGGAAGATCTCTGAGATTTTATCCAACTTAAAGAATTACATTTTTAATTGAAATTGAGCAAAAAAAGATCTTGAGAATATAAAACAGAATAGAAATACTTTGATTAAAATAGCCCTAAGAATGTGTTATAAATTAAGGATGAAGCAAGCAGCTTTAGAAAACATCAGATTTAATCTACATATACAATTTCTTATCCTCTAGTACTGAACCATTTGCCACTAAAACTATGTGAAATAGGAATATATCAGCACTAGAATTGTATTGCCTTACTTTAAATGTTTAGAAATCTGCAATTTGTTGCTAATCAGATCAACCTTGAAGTCCTCCTCACTGGCCGACTCTCAGTTTTTTAACGAATTTGACCTTTTAAAGTAAAAATTGTGGCATATAGTTCTAAAAATATTAAATGAATAAGGAAATAAAGGGAGAAAGGTAATAACTGAGCATCTCAAAAGTAGAGTTGTGCCCCTTCCGTTTTCATTTTCACTGGAAATCACTCAGTTCTGATTTTAGTATTCCTGCTTACAAATAAAGGGAGGAGAGGCTGTGGGTGGTGGGATGCATGGGTGTTGGAGGGTACACTGTTGTCTATTAGTGGAATCAACCCTTTCAGCTGACAAAGACAACAACCAAATCTTTAGATGGTTTATTTGATCTGCGTGAAAGAGTGGCAGTGGGATTTCTGGCACTTGAATAAGCGGAAACAATATTTTTGGCTAGAGAGATTTCTGAGTTCTCTCAGGGAGCCTTCTAGAAGGCCATCTGGCCCAAACAGTATTTCTTTTGTAAAGCCCTGCATTTGGAAACACAAATGAAAGGTGTATGAGCAGCAATCAGATACCTATGAAAATAATTTGCTTTCAATACTTGGAGGGGGGGATTATTATTCTGTGTAATTCTCTAGATGAAAAGACTTCCCTGAGGGAAAAAAGTCCCTCTTTCTTTATTGAGATATAAATTCCCAGTTTATATTCCAGTAGAGGATTTGCTTATTAATGTACACTTATTAATTTGCACTATGGTTTTCTCATGAGTGAAATTAGAACATTTCAGTGATATTTACAGTTGTTATGTCAAGTAGTGACCTTGTTTTTTGACCTTTATAATTGTTAAGTGAACCTGGATTTTAAAGATGAACATTTCCTGTTCCTTGATTTTTAGCTAGCTTGTGAAGCCATAGCAAATGAAAATTGTTAAAAAAGTAAAACGAAATCCAAATTATAATGATATGAGTAAAACTGAAAATGAAGCAAAGCTCTATTTGTAGTCAGATACTGCAAAAAACAGGAATATTCTAGCAAAGTACCTCTAAAATCTATCACATGCAATATACTTTGCTGTTCTTTCACATTTTTCTGTTAGTCTCCATAAAGAAAGAAATGCTAAATTTTTATATTAAAATATCTTAGGATTACCAATCATTTCCTTTAGCTGTCATTTTTGCCGAAGAAGAAATGAATACAAAAAGAGAAAAAAAATGAGCACTGAGCTTATAACAGAGACTTGAAAAAATATACTTATCACAATACATGAATGTATACATATTGCATAAATATTTATATGTACTTATATGTAAGTTATAGTTTCCATTGATAATGTTAATATTAACTAAATATTTGCTTGAGATGTTTTCATTTCAGTTACCCAACTTCCATACTATACACAATTTTAAGTTAATGAAAAAAGAACTGTAAAAATCTTATTTTTAAGAAGCAATACTAAATTCAGTTCTGAATGGAGAATTTTCAAATAGTGGAATCACCACTGTTATGGAAAACAGCACATCAAAAATAAAATTAACCTTTAAGAAAATCTTCTATAGGTTTAAAATAAATAACATGGAAAGTGATTTATCCTGGCTAAAGCCTCTATCAAATAATTTGAAGCTACAATTATTAATGGCATGCAGGTTGTATCTCAAATATATTTTTCTGGAGGGACTGGAGAAAAACAGAAGTTTGATGAATATTGTGGATATATATCTCACAATGGATGTCAGCTAAGTTTGACATATTTTAGCTTATGGGAATTAAAATAGGAGCACAGAGTACTGGAAATGTTTAAGATTTTCCCAACAGATTTTAATAAGAGAAGATGACCTTGAGTCCCTAATGTCAATCGGTAGCCTAATTCTTATTAGTGGGGACTATCGTGCCAGGCAAAATGCTTTTGCCTGTAAATATCTCTAGTTTCCTGAAACAAGGCAGTCACACGTATCATTATCAACACTGACAGATTATATGAGCAGATTATTATTTCTTAATGGAAAGTATTTTTCACCTGACATTAGGGAATCAGACTTTATTTCCTAAAAACTTCTAATTAAAATGAAACAACAAAACATTCTGTGACTTCAAGGACAGTTCTCCAATAATTTATCTACTTTGGGATCTAAGTATTTTGTTATTTGGTAGGAACAGAAAAAAAGGTGCAACCTTTATTTTTGATAATAATTATTGTTATTATAATACTGTTATTATTATTATTATTATACAATACTAATTATTATCACTATAGAAAACACAAAGACCCAGCATTACCTGTGAACTTCAGCTATACCTCTGGTCTTAGGGCAGAATATAATTTAAGATAGAAGCAGAAGGAGAGAAAAGCAAAAATATGTAATTTTGCTTTCTTGGGTCATTTCTACTTAAAAACATTATTTGAATGAAATTTTCATCGGAGGGGGAGAAAAGGTCTTTTGGAAATTTGTAACTGTCTCACTAGGACACAAACTATCAGTTTACCATCATTGACAGAGTCACCTGTGTTCTGGACAAAGTATCCGAGGGTGTATGTTTTCATCAGCGATTCACATTCGAAATAAAACAGATTAAATGTTTGTTGGAAGCAATACTTTATACAATTGAGCAACCTATTTATAGTAAATCTTTACAAACAGAACGCACATTATTTAAACCCCAAGACCCTTCAAGACCCAGAGTCACCTACCTGCAGACCCAATTTTTGTGACCAGCCAATTTATAGGCAAAGTGAAAGAAACATGCGAACTGGATAAAATAACCGTATGTCCCCACTGGAAGCCCCATTACTTGAATCACTTAAACCTTGCTGGACAAAGCGCCAGGAGAATTTGCTGTAGGAAACAAACCTACACCAATGGGGCAGGGAGGAAATGACCTAATGGTGAGTCTCCCTTCTGCTCTAATTTCTGTGGTTCTGTGTTAAGAAAAAAAAAAAGGCCAGTTCAGAATTTAACATTTAAGTTTCCATCAACAAAAGACAGGGACACTTTGGGACAATTTTGTTCAGGAACACTTCTAAGATACAATGGAAGAGTGTTTTTTCCTTCATTCAAGAACTTAGAAAAATAACAGCAAAGACTGTGTTTCTACTTTGAATTTTGTTTGCTGGCTACCTGAAATTTAGAGTAAGATCTTCTATCCTCCGGGCTGCTTACAATGCTGAGTGGCATCCTTTGATGTTATTGAATGTAAACCCAGTGTGGATGGTTAATGGAGGCAGTTTGGGCCCAGATTGTAACTCTGCTTGGTCTGCCATTTTGATGGCCCATCTTCTGCCTCAGTTTATTATTTCATAGGAAGTATTTATCGGCTGACATCAGGTCCATACAGAGAGGTAGAGAACGTTCAGTGTGTGTAGATGCACAGGTGGAACAGGGGAGTGGATGGCGTTAATTGCACGTATGAATGAAAAAGTACATGGCTCTTCTCTCTAGGTAAATAATTATGAGTATTCGTGGAGGCGCTGGGTTTTTAAAGTCAAGATATAGAAACGGACATTAAAAAATGTCATTTTCAAAACATATTTCTATAAAGTGCAATGATTTTCTGATAGCCACTCCTGATTTGAAATGAAAGAATTCTATTTATCCTGAAATTGGTGTAAGTCCAAATGGGATGTTTCCAATGACACATATTTTTGCCTTTTGATTTTAAGTGCCAGTTTGTGCAAAGACAAGCCCGTGAGTGTGTGAGGGTGAGCAAGTGTGCAAGGTCAGAGCTGAAGGCAGGTATCCATAATGACAGGGAGGGAGTGACCCACTTAATACTACTACCCACGTTTCCAAGTCCTAGGATTTTTAGGTGTTTTTACAGCCGGTGAAAAGTGCAAGTGATGCTTCTCACATTGATGTCACCAGTTCACCAAAGCCAGTTTGGTCTTTTTTTTCTTTTTTTCGTAAGCGGCTGTTTAACGTTTAGAACCTTGGTAATGTTTCAGCATTCTTTCTTCCCTAAGTCATTTTGCATCACAGGCATTAAAACTTCACTCCCTATGTAGGTAACAAGGTTGAGTTTACCTCTAGGATGGATTTATAAATGCAACTTTCCCCTGTTCTCTTACAAAGAGGCAAACGGTATTACTGCAAATAACCTTTAAGATAATTAACTGACAATGCTGCAACTAGCATAAAATCTTCCTTCAGGCGACACCTAATTTAAGTGTTACTGGCACAAAGTGGAGACAGATTGCGCATCACCACTGCAATATTTACATAGCAGAAACCCACAGAGCAGGAAACGCGAGGCTCAATGATGCACTAAATTAGGAACAACCGTACTCCGGTGTTAATTTGCTCTCCATTCTATCCAAATCTCAGGTCCAGAAATTGGTACAGACACATACACAGCCTCCCACTCTTAAATGATTAAGCTGGAGGAGCTTTTTGTACATTTTTGCCCCTAAATTAAAATAACTTGGAAATTTATTTCCTCTCTCCACGAGAACCATTTGCTCAAACTGTTTTTATTTCATTACAACTTGCATTCACTTTGATCTAAAATTATTTTCATATGAATGCTGCATCGGAGTCTATAGAGAAGAACTAAACAGACTTCTATTTTCTCAAAGGCTTGCCAATATAGTTTATGAAAAGAGAAAGCTATAGAGCGACTTGAGGGCCAGGTAGTGAAATATTCAGAAACATGGAAGGGCAAATTTACCTTAAGCGAATTTCTCCCTGATGAATGCTGTCCCCCGACAATGAGTTTTTGAAACGACTCAAAGGATACCTAGTTTACATTTTTCCCCCCACAGTATTTTAAACAGCAGTTTCACCCAAGGCATTAACAAAACATTTACCTTTCCTAATTGTTGATGTTCTTTAAAGGCAGCAATCAGTTCTTCAGCCCACTTAATTTTTTCAGGGGAAGGAGAAAACTGTTCCTGGACCACGGCAATTTGGTTAGGGTGTATCACCTGCTTACCTACAAGAAGATTAATAATACCGGAAACACAAAACAACAAACAGATGTTCAGACAAAATGTCTCAACCGCAAAAGCCTCCTAGTGCTTCACAGACTGTATGTAAAATAACTAATTATTTTAGAACTTTTTAAAAAGAAAGTGACTGCAATCTGGCAGGCTTTTCCAGAATACCACATAAGAAACACAGAAGAATGGGAGTAATTGTATTTCTGATCCTATAGAAATGCCACCTTCGTGCAGATAATCTCTCATTTTTAGTTACAGGTGGGTTGACGAGGCAGGTTATTGACTAATCCTTTGGCTGTAACTTTAATGGATAATATGGGCAAATTAGAGTGATTATTTTGAGTTAAAGTACAAAAAAATTATATGTTAACTTTTTCAAATTTTACAAGTTGTCTTTTGCTTATTGTACCATTATGCCACCTGCCATGATTTCTTTTGGAAGTAGTCTGTTGGTTTTCATAAAGCTTACAGAAAGAAGCAGATGTTACAACTATATTAATATCAAATAGTGGCTTACAATCATATATTTAATTTTCTTTCTTTTAGACAAATATAGTATATGTCATTTCTAAACACTAACAGAAAATTGGATTTCAATGAAAGAACTTTACTCAGTACAGTGAAATGGGAGGCACATTTGAACACAGTGGTCTCTAGGTTAGTCCATTTCAAAATGTTTAAATAAAAAAGTTACTGAAAGTTTCTCTATCCAAAAACATAACCAGGTTTCCCCCTTTTTCTTGTAGAATGAAAACTGAATATTTCCCTCTTATATAGATATTTAGATACCCCAGAAGAAAGCTTAGCTCTGTAGTAACAGCTTTAATAAAGCTTTCTGCTTTTTTTCGGAGTTTAAGGATCCTAAGGAAAAACGTTACACAAACATAAGGCTCACAGACTTCTGTGAAATTGTGCTGTCATTAAAAGAAACAATTTAACAATTGGGGAAGTGTAAAATTGAATCAGGTCATTAATAAAATACAACATAATTTAATGTTATAATAATGATGAAATTATATTTTATTACATGATAAAATTATGAACATATTTTGTTCTTTAAAAATGAATGTGCACTTAATGATAATTTGCTCTCCTAAATATATTCATCCATATATCAATTTGCTTTGCTTTCGAAATAGTTGTTTTAACATTTAGCCAGTACAAATTATACCCTCGATGTTTTAAAAAAGATCAATTCCTATTACTGTCATTATTCTATTGAATAGAAAGAAACCCCCAATATTTGTAAAAAAAAAATTTAGTATTTCATGGAAAGGAGCTTAAGTGAATAACTATAACAATATCTTTTCTTACAGTAGCACAATTAGTACACCTTCACCTTGCTATTATTTCATTGCAATCTGTCAGCATACTAATAAAACATTAAAGCCCTATACAAATAAAGATGCTTTAAATCATTTGAGGAATCGTGCTCACTTCGGCAGCACATATACTAAAACTGAGGAATAATTTCAGGGAACAAATAATATCAGTGATGACAAATGAGAGCTTTTTTCAATAGTAAGTATGGCAATTACATTTAAATCCTCTAATAGTTGTTACAATATTATTAATAAAGGATGTCAGTTCTGGTAGTCACTTTGTACTAATTGTTAGACCTGAATTTTATAATTTATGTACATAATTTACACAGATGTGTAAAAAGCCAGATTTCACGGGAACTTCTTGGTACAGACACTATGACTTGAGGAGCAAAATATAAACTATCTAGAAACACTGGGAAACCACTGATGGCCTGCAAGCACCTATATTTTGGTAGTAAGGCTAATTTTAGGATATGTGTTGAGTTTTAGAAATTTATGAACATCCATGTAGGAAGTTATCTGTGGCTGATTCTTGCATACCCCAATGACAGAACATCAGACTTCAATGCCCATCTGGGAGTGAAGCAAATATTTTATATGAAGAGCTGTTATTGGCAAGTTACTGAGGGTGCAAAATTGGAAGACATTAAAATTTATGACCATGAAATCCTTTTTACAGTACCACTTGATATATCGTGCTTTAAATCAATACCTGTCAAGTCTTTTAGGTGACTGTATGATGGTGTCATTTTTGTCTTCTACAAAAGACTGCAAAAAAGAAGAAAACCTATAGTGCTTCATATTTATCATCTTTCTTCTCAGCATGCAGGACTGCAGTAACTGTGATGACCAAGTCAGCTGTTGAAGCTTTATTCCAAGATTTAGTTTTGCTTTCTTTTTATAAAAATAATTCCTAATGTTATTTGTATGGCCAATGCATGGATTTAAAATTAATTCACATGGACTGTGGCCCCGTGAGATAATGACTGCAGAAGAGAAACCATAACACACTGTTTGATGCATGGCTAACTTTTAAAAAACTACAACTCATTAAAAAAGTGTATAATTTTTAAAAGTAGAGAAAATCCTGATAGCACAGACAGAGGGCTGTTTATCAGTGTTAGGGGTAACACGATACTTTCATTAGATTTTAAAACTTTCAACCACCTGCTTCAGAGAGGGTGTGTGTTTCTCCTTCCCTCCTTGCTTTCCCCCCTGCTTGTGCAAAGCCCAAGTTATGGCAATTAAATAACAAATAATTAGGACAAACAGATCACAACTAGGTCTAAAATAATCAAAGCCCTTATTGTTTCAAAATACCACAAATAATCTCGTATCTTATTATCGGACTAATTCCCTTTTACTGGCACGTAGAAATACAATTGGGACAAAAAAGACCTTCTTTCTAAAAATTGCAAAATGGTTATGAAGTGTAGCTCCTTACTTTACTGACTTGTTCACTTGAATATATAATGGGCACTGTACCCTCTGTGCTTCCCCATTCTCCCCCTGCTTCCATTTTTTTGTGTGTGTGATTTAATACTCCCTGTTGTTGATAAACAATAGTGCCAAGCCCATAAGCTCCTCATGCTGAGTTGGGCACAGTCTAGAAATTTAAATCTGATTTGAGGTAACTTGTCTTCTGCGATTGAATTAGGGACCAATTTAATTCAACCCCGTTTCTTGGAGAAATTCTAAAACTCCTTTATAAGTTCTGGAGCAAACATTTACCCCAGAGGTAGCTGAGGACACCCAGGTTATACTGAGTGATGGTGATCCAGGCCAGCATCAATTCAGTGTTTTCAATTTTTTTTTTTTTTTTATTGAATTAGTGCCCATTTCACAGCAACATCTGGCTGCTTGGCAGCCAATGCCACACATTTTAGACCAACAACATCGAGGTCTATTAGATAGATTTCATGGAGTGTTTCTCCAACTTTTCCATCTGGGTTATGTCCTAACTGGTCACTGGAAAGAGGCAGGTGTAATAGGCCACAGGGACAAGGACAACCTCAGGGCCAGGAGAGAGGGACTCTTTTGTTCTTGGTCACTATTAAATGTAGGGAGGATTCATTTATTAATAGTTCAGATGATTGGAAAATATTTCTCTATACAAGATCACATTTATTTATTCATTTATTTATTAAACAAATTTGGGGGGCTCATAGTCTGTTTTAACTCTTCATGTTGAAGACACACAAACGAATGTCAGAACTTTAAGTCTAATATAGCACTGAAATCGTTTCCTAAATTGTTTAATTTTATCTGGTGTTAAACCACCATCCATTAAGATATGTTTTACACTTAAGGTCATTTTATGAAATATTTCTTTCAGTAATCCCTAACTGGACACATTTCGAAAATATTTACAAAAGGGATAGCAAGGATGTTTATCTCTTTTCCTTATTGTTTGAGTTCATTTCTGATCACAATATTCTTAGAACTTGCAGCAGAAGAATAAATAAGACTAAAAGAGCTTATGGTGTTTCTTATCCATGGTTGCATGTGTGTGTGCGCGCACGTGCGTATGTGTGTGTGCACACAACTGCAGATGTGTGTTTGTGTGTAGAATCCTATTGTGGTTTTGAAAAAAAATGTTTTTTTTCTGTTGCAAAAACACAATTTTCGGTTGTTCCCAGGACTCCTGGGGATCTGAGAGATCAGATACACCAATCAACAGATAACTGCCTGCGCTCTAGGACCGGATTGTGGGGGACCCGCTGATCTTAGTGCCAGCCAAAACCCGTAGGTGTCGCCAGGTGCATAAACACTTACTGCGAGGTGGGAGAAGAAATAAGGGGCTTGAAGTAGCAGAAGAATAAAAAACTAGTTATGAGTAAAAGAAAGAAATCAAAGAAGAGATCACCACGTTTTTTTTTTTCAGAAATGGATGAATATTTTGAATGTTTGAGGACATTTTTCTTTTCCCTATCAACCCAAATTCTTATGGCAATTCACTCAAAAACACTTTTAGGATAACCTTACCCCTCCTCTAGGGTCAACAAAAACAAAATACTTAGGAGGACAGAAAAAAAAATGGTAACTCATGTAAAGAGGAACTAAAATGAGGGCTTCATTGTTTGAGTCACACCGCCAAAGGAAAACACAACAGTTTGTTCAATAGGTTCTTGTCCTTGATGACTTTTTCACATTTCAGTAGTAGAATAAGTATATCAGATACGTGGCTCTGAAATGTTTGCTAATTTAGCTACTGCTTTCTAAGATATCATCAAGAATCATACCGGTAAATCCCATCGCAGCTCCTTCCCTTGACTGCCGGAGGAGCCCCTCTCCATCTCGAAAGTCAATGTATACCAGATCTATGGCCTGTAGACCAAAGGCCTTCGCTGTAACGATAATCTTCTGTCGGGCATACAGAATATCTTGCGTTTCTTTACTACTTGTTGCACCTGAAATGGGATGTGGACAGAAAAAAGGGACATGAACTCTGGAAACCAAAACCAGCCACCTATCGTAAAAACTTGGTTTGTAAAGACCTGGGAATTGCTTCCAAGCAAAATGATGATTCTACTATAAACAAAGAGAGGGATATCGGGAGGCAGTTAAGTTTCATGTGTGTCTATTTCTCTTGGAAGGCAACTTTCATTGTCACTACTTGTTTGTGGATTAAGGAAAGGCCCCTCCTGCATCTCAGGAGATATAACCACAAATGATTTGATAGGTCACAAATTACTTCTGGTATATTTTTTTCCTTCTAGCCATTGCTTGGGAAATATCAGTCCAAAGACAGCACCACAAAAGGTGACCAAGCAACTGTGCAAGGAAATGGTTAACTTCTTTCACTGAGCACAGTAATCTGCGTGCTGTGGTTGCCATGCCCTGCCATAACTAAGCTTCTGAGCCAAAGAACGCGGCTTCAGGGTTTGGATGAAGAATTTGGGGAAACGGAAGGGCACTCATTTTGAAAGAGGCAGAAAGTGTCCACTGAACTGTCAGAAACACAAAAGTCTCTTGGAAAGACTGGTATTAAAATAAGTTCCTTTTCTTTCCCCCTAGGGGCGGGTGTGTGGGGGGTGTCACTGTCTGTATTTGGACCGTGACACTGCTCAGGGAGAGCTCCAGGCTTCAGGCCACTGGGACTGGGGTTCTGCAAATGCTTTGTGGCCTTGACCTCTTTTCGAGGTGTGCCCAGAGTCACTAGTAAGACTGGAGACAGAGTGCCCCAGGGATGGGGAAGATCAGTGGAAACAAGCGTATTATCTCAATAAATATTTAACAAGAAGAGTTTGGAAATGTATTTTTGGAGGAATTTAAGATCTGTTTAAAATATTATTTGGATACTACATTTAACGTAGAAAATGATTCATTAAAACAAATGTGAAATTGCCTTAAATTTGTGTTAGAAGCCAAATAGTCCTCAGACTGATGTAAAAACAAAATATTTAAGCAATAGAGAGGTTGTTTGCATATTATACTCACTCTGAACAAAGCAGATGTCATATATTGCCTAACACATCTGATGATGCAACAGGCTTTATTATTTTACAAATGAAGAGAAGTAATAACACAGTGTTCTGGAAGCAGGACAGCTCTGAGGTGCACTAAATTTCCAGAAAGTATTGCCCATTCAGCAGAAAAACCATTGTCATGGTTGGCAAATATATATTGTCATGTAAATGTCCATTCATGAAGGGGCAAAGAAAAAATACACACACGCACATACACACACGCAGACAGACACACGCACACACAGAGATTGACAAAGAAACATGTCTGATACCTATACTGGCCCGAAAGTCTTCTCCTCCAAAAACGACTGCATCTAGAAAGAGACCCACTTGAGGTCCGATCTTTAGTGCTTCTTCACACACGGCCTGTAAAAGAGCAGAAGAGAACCAAATCTCATAGAAATGCACAATTTAGAGAAGCAGCATGGTGTATTTCAGTAGCAGAAAGATCCAACTCTTAACGCAGTTTGGTTGAAAGCAAATTGGTAGTCCTAAAAATGCTGCCTAAATTTACCCCTTTTGAAACGTTTTTAATATTATTCAAGATAAGTATGTTGTATAGATTTGCTTTGCTTAATGGATTACATTAATATAGTTACAAATATATATTAATACAGTTACAATGTTTGAATCATAGTTCATCTAGTTTCTAGAGAAACTTTGAATTAACTCATTTTGATCGTACTGTAAATTATTTATCTTGCTCCAAAATTTGTTTTTGTTTTAAGAGACTGTTAAACAATAAACACAGAACCACAGGAGAGGAAGAAAGAATTTTTAAATCAAATTAATTGGATTATTTGCATTAGGATCAGGATTTCCTAGTAAATGGTCTCAGGATTAAACACATACAATACAAAAGTCTACAACTCCTCCGGAGGGGCAAATAAAAATGCAACAAGTCATCTAAGATGTATTCATTAGCAACTTTCATATTTCTATGTGAAAATATTTCTATGTGATTAGTAACATTTGTCCTAGATGTAAATGAATCTACCAAGGTGGAGACTGAGATGCTAATGTATGTGGGTGGGGAAGACCTGAAAATCAGGAGAGGACATTGTTGATTAATTTCAGGGGCTGTAAGTGCTTCTAAGTATAATATGGAATAACATGGTGCAGTGGAGTTTAGAATTCAATCATTGTAGGAATCTACTTGTGTCTAAGGGATATCCCTTGATTATTATCTCAGAACTGTGGGGCAACCTGGAAGGATTTGTGGTCAGTGGCATAAATGAGGCTTGAAGCAGCTCCCCAAACATATGCGCTCTGTCCCTCCTGCATGGTCCAGTAGGTCTCAAAGTTTCCTCTCGGAGCGCGTACTCACATATTCTCTCTCTGGGCAGTTTTCAACTATCTCTCTTCTTTGTTTTTAGGGATTTCTTCCCTCCTGCCCTCTGAGACAGGGTGCTACAATGATGTTCATGAGTCAGGTGAAATGTGAGACATATTTTGGAAAACAGTTTAAATGATCAGTGATAAAGGGGAAAAAACAAGCTAGCCATGAAATCGTTAAGGCAAATTGTTGAATGCAACCATACACCGCTGGCAAACAGTGGTCCAGCTAATCTTCCTGAATGCATATCAGGAAACACTTCATGTTCTAATGTGGCAAACTGAAATAATATATTACGAATTACTGATGTGTACTAACCTATAAATAGCAGTCTTACATGCTAGAAGCTATGGAATAATGTTGCTACAAAGAGGCCAGAAAATTTCCCAATAAAAGGCAATTGTTACAAAAGAATAAGTGAAAGTTAATTCATCAGGGCAGCAAAATAAATTTTTGTGTACATTTCATCTATAAATGTAATAATTCAAGGCATATGATTACATATGACTATTTAATTAAAATAGGAATATATGGATATTTCACTTAAATATTTAGGACTGGGAAGTTTTTTCTTCCTACTTAGCCAATTTCTTTGTTTTCTAAGATGCTCACAGCCTGGTTTTGGATTATTACAGATAACAAATGGTTCTCAAGGTTTATGTTGCCTATAAGTCTTTCCTAGAAAAATATTTTAAGTAGATGTCAAAATTGAGAACAAAAGTTCTCTTTAGGTAATAAATAAAATACTAACTTATTAGTCACATTATGTTCTCTTACCTTAAAATTGAGCAAACCCACTGCAGTTTCCACAAAAGGGATTAAGTTCATAGGTTGTTCAAGTTTTCGGCCTTTTAAGTAGAATGAAAATTTGTCTGAAAACTAAAATCGAAAGTGTCATAGGTGATTAACAGGAGAAAAAAACAAAACCAATCACCAAAACATAGACCCAGAAGTAGTATTTAAGTCTTTGGCCTGAGGAAGTAATATCCCAGCCTATTTTGTACACAAAAAAGAATGAAAACAAAACAAAACAGGAGGAAAGACCAAAGAAAATAGGTAACAAAGTGCCCACCAAACTAAGTAATAAAACCCCAAGCATTATTATTATTTTTTTTCCCTAAAGGAGCAATTTGAGGCCTAGGAGTCAGAAGTGGAACAAGAGATTCTGGAGTTTAATGCTTTCCTTGAACACCTATTTACTTAAGACTTTCTAGCCTTCCTTCACTTCGTTCACTGCAAATGGCAGGGTCCCCCAAACAGTGAAGTCCTGCTCTACCTGCCATTCTGTTTTTGTTTTGGACCAGGCACTGACATCAGTGGAAATGTACAGTAGCCTTTACGTGGAACCCATATTATTCATTATAGCACCATTTTCCTTTGTTCACAAGGTTTTTCTTCATAATTTTTTAGCTTACCTAGGAAGACCTTAAAAAGGAAGTTTAATTCTTTGAAGACCAAAGCTCTCCAATTTTTTCCATGAGACCAGTTCACAGCCAGCTCTGTGCTGCCAGTGGGGTAGCCCAAATTCCAAAATCTATCATCTGGAAACATACAAAAGCTCTTGCACAGATCTCCACCACCTCCCCCCCTTTCAAAAGGGGGAAAAAAAAAACCCACCACACTCTAAATTGTAAATCTATTATGTCTATCTAGATCTAATAAGATGTGGGGAGATAAAAAAAACAACACAGGTATGATAAAGATATTTTTGTAAATAAAGATGAAAACATATATATCCATTTTAAATTTAAGGAATATTCAGCCATTAATGGATATCAAAGGAAAAGGGAATTTTAATCATCTCTCCATTCAGTCTCAGTTGGGTAAATCATATCTAAGAGATTTGCATAAATATAAACCATCAAAGACTTTTCATCTTCAAAGGGGGTTTCAAGACCCTATAAGCTTTGTACTGTAATCATCGCAGGTCACCACCCTGCAGGAATAGGGCTGCTATGGCAACATAAAAAAACTAATGCTTA
>PITA01023690.1:0-27667 GCA_004023965.1 Spilogale gracilis
AAAAAAAAAAAAAAAAAAAAAAAAAAAAAAAAAAAAAAAAGATAGGATATATTTGCTAAACTCATATCCCATAGACTATATGTCCTTTTATATTGCCCATGAATGATTTTTTAGGCTTATAAACTATATATTGATGTAGGTTTTTAAAATTATTTTATTTTTTCAGTGTTCCAAGATTCATTGTTTATGGCCACACCCAGTGCTCCATGCAATACATGCCCTCAGTACCCACCACCAGGCTCTCCCATTCCCTCACCCCCTTCCCTCCAAGATCCTCAGTTTGTTTCTGAGTCCAAAGTCTCTCACGTTTCCTTTCCCTCCCCAAATTACCCTACTTCCCATTTCCTTTCCTTCTCCTACTGTCCTCTGTATTACCCCTTAGGCACTGCAAGTAGGTGAAATCATGTGATACTTGACTCTCTCTACTTGGCTTATTTCACTTACCATAATCTCTTCCAATCCAGTCCATGTTGCTACAAAAGTTGGATATTCATCCTTTCAGATGGAGATGTAGTATTCCATTGCGTATATATACCACATCTTCTTGGTCCATTCATCTGTTGATGGGCACCTTGGCTCTTTCCACAGTTTGGTGACTGCAGCCATTGCTGCAATGAACATTGGGGTACATATGGCCCTTATTTTCACTACATCTGTATCTCTGGGGTAAATATCCAGTAGTGCAATTGCAGGGTCATAGGGTATCTATATTTTTAATTTTTTAAGGAATCTCCACACTGTTTTCCAAAGTGGCTGCATCAACTTGCATTCCCACCAACAGTGTAAGAAGGTTCCCCTTTCTCTGCAGCCTCTCCAACACTTGTTGTTTCCTGACTTGTCAATTTTGGCCATTCTGACTGGTGTAAGGTGGTATCTCAGTGTGGTTTTGATTTGAATTTCCCTGATAGCTAGTGACACTGAACATTTTTTCATGTGTCTGTTAGCCATTTGTATATCTTCTATGGAGAAGTGCCTCTTCATGTCTCTTGCCCATTTTTTGATGTGTTCATCTTGTTTTTGGATGTTGAGTTTGAGTAGTTCTTTATAGATCTTGGATATCAGCCCTTTGTCTGGAGTGTCATTTGCAAATATCCTTTCCCATTCTGTGGGTTGCCTCTTGGTTTGTTGACTGTTTCCTTTGCTGTACAGAAGCTTTTTATTTTGATGAAGTCCCAAAAGTTCATTTTCGCTTTTGTCTCCTTTGCCTTTGGAGACGTGTCTTGAAAGAAGTTGCTGTGGCCGATGTCAAAGAGGTTAGTTCCTATGTTCTTTTCCAGGATTTTGATGCATTCCTGCCTCATGTTGAGGTCTTTCATCCATTTAGAGTTTGCCTTTGTGTGTGGTGTAAGAGAATGGTCTAGTTTCATTCTTCTATATACAGTTGTCCAGTTTTCCCAGCACCATTTATTGAAGAGACTGTCTTTTTTCCACTGGATATTTTTTCCTGCCTGTTGAATATGATTTGACCATAGATTTGTGGGCACGTATCTGGACTCTCTACTCTGTTCCATTGGCCTATTTGTATGTTTTTGTGCTAGTACCTTGCTGTCGTGGTGATCACAGGTTTGTAATAAAGCCTGAAGTCAGGTAATGTGATGCCCCCAACTTTATTTTTCTTCTTCAGCAATTCCTTAGCGATTCGGGGTCTTTTTTGGTTCCATATAAATTTTAGGATTGTTTGTTCCAACGCTTTGAAGAATGTTGGTGGAATTTTGATCAGAATGGCATTGAAAGTATAGATTGCTCTGGGCAGTATAGACATTTTAACAATGTTTATTCTTCTGATCCATGAGCATGGAATGCTCTTCCATCTTTTTGTGTCTTCTTCAATTTCTTTCATGAGTGTTCTATAGTTCCTTGAGTTCAGATCCTTAAGTTCTTTGGTTAGGTTTATTCCTAAGTATCTTATGGTTTTTGGTGCTATAGTAAATGGAATCGATTCTCTGATTTCCCTTTCTATATTTTCATTGTTAGTATATAGGAATGCAACTGATTTCTGTGCATGGATTTTGTATACTGCCACATTACCGAATTGTTCTATGAATTCTAGTAGTTTGGGGGTAGAGTCTTTTGGGTTTTCCACATAGAGTATTATGTCATCTGCAAAAAGAGAAAGTTTGACTTCTTCTTTGCCAAGTTGAAAACCTTTTATTTCTTTCTGTTGTCTGATTGCTATGGCTAGGACTTAACACTATGTTGAACAGTAGTGGTGAGAGTGGGCATCCTTGTCTTCTTCCTGATCATAGGGAAGGCTGTCAGATTTTCCCCATTGATAATGATATTTACTGTATGTTTTTCATAGATAGATTTATAAGGTTGAGGAATTTCCCTCTATCCCTATTCTTTGAAGAGTTTTAATCAGAAACGGATGTTGTATTTTGTCAAATGCCTTTTGTGCATCAATTGAAAGTACCATATGGTTCTTCTCTCTTTTCTTATTGATTTATTCTATCACATCGATTGATTTGTGATGGTTGAACCACACTTGCATCCCTGGGATAAATCCCACCTGGTCATGGAGGATAATTTTTTTAATGTATTGTTGGATCCTGTTAGCAAGGATCTTGTTAAGAATCTTGGCATCCATATTCATCAGAGATAATGGTCTGAAGTTCTCCTTTTAATGGGGTCTTTGTCTGGTTTGGGGACTAGAGTAATGCTGGCTTTAAAGAAAGAGTCTGGAAGTTTTCCTTCTGTTTCTATTTTTTGAAGGAGCTTCAGGAGAATAGGTATTATTTCTTCTTTGAATGTTTGGTCCTGAGCTCTTGTTTCCTGGGAGGTTTTTGATCACTGCTTCAATCTCATTACTAGATATAGGTCTATTCAGATTGTCAATTTCTTCCTGTTTCAGTATTAGAAGTTTATAGGTTTCCAGGAATGTATCCATATCTTCTAGGTTGTTAAACTTATTGGCATATAATTGTTGAGAGTAATTTCTGATAATTGTTTCTATTTCCTTGGTGTTAGGCGTGATCTCTCCCCTTTCATTCATAATTTTATTAATTTAGGTCTTCTCCCTTTTCTTTTGGATTAGTTGGCCAATGGTTTATCGATCTTATTAATTATTTCAAAGAACCAGCTTCTAGTTTTTTTGATGTGTTCTACTGTATCTCTAGTTTCTGATTCATTCATCCCTGCTCTAATCTTAATTATTTGCCGTCTTGTGTGGGGGCTTGGCTTAATTTGTTGTTGATTTTCCAGTTATTTAAAGCATAATGAGAGTTGGTGTTTTTGTGATTTTTTAAATTTTTTGAGTGAGGCTTGGATGGCTATGTATTTCCCCCTTAGGACTGCCTTTGCTATATCCCATAGGTTTTGGATTGATGTGTCTTCATTCTCATTGGTTTCCATGAAGTATTTTAGTTCTTCTTTGATTTCCTGGTTGATCCACAGATTCTTGAGCAGGATGGTCGGTCATTAGCTTCCAAGTGTTTGATTGTCTCCTGAACTTTTTATGGTGGTTGAGTTCCACTTTCATGGCATTGTGGTCAGAGAATATGCAGGGAATAATTTCAATCTTTTGGTATTGGTTGATCCCTGATTTGTGACCTAGTGTGTGGTCTATTCTGGAGAAAGTTCCATGTGCACTCGAGAAGAATGAGTATTTTGCTGTTTTAGGGTGGAATGTTCTGAATATATCTATGAGATCCGTCTGGTCCAATGTGTCATTCAAAGCTGTTGTTTCTTCGTTGATTTTCTGTTTAGTTGATCTGTCCATTGCTGAGAGTGGTGTGTTAAGATCTCCTATAATTAATGTGTTCGTATCAATACGACTCTATTTTGCTTAACAGTTGGCTTATGTAGTTGGCTGCTCCCATGTTGGGGGCATAAATATTTACAATTGTTAGATCTTCTTTGTGTATAGACCCTTTGAGAATGATGTAGTGTCCTTCTGTGCTGTGACTACAGTCTTTAGATTAAAATCCAATTTGTCTGATATGAGAATCACTACCCCAGCTTAATTTTGATCTCTATTCCATGAAAGATAGTCTTCCATCCCCTCACTTTAAATCTGGATTGTCTTTAGATTCAAAATGTGTCTCTTATAAACAGCATATGGACGGGTCCTGTCATTTTATCCAGTCTGCAACCCTGTGCCTTTTTATTGGAGTATTTAGGCCATTCACATTGCGAGTGATTATTGATAGATATGTTTTTATTGACATCATGTTGCCTGTGAAGTTCATATTTCTATAGATTACCTCTGTAAATTTCTGTTCTGTGTCACTCTTGGGTTTGTTTCTCTTTTATAGAACCCCTCTTAATATTTCTTGTAGTGTTGGCTTGGTGGTTGCATAATCTTTTAGACCTTGGTGGTCCTGGAAACTCTTTATCACTCCTTCCATTCTGAAAGTCAACGTTGCTGGCTACATTATCCTTGGTTGCATATTTTTGTCATGTAATTTCCTGAATATGCCTTCCCAGCCCTTTCTGGCTTGCCAGGTTTCTGTGGAAAGGTCTGAGGTTATTCTGATGGTCCTTCCTCTATAGGTAATGGATTGCTTCCCCCTAGCGGCCCTTAAGACATATTCTTTGATTTCATGAATCATGAATTTCACAATTAAGAACCTGGAGGTTTTTCTGGCTTCATTGATCTTGGGGGTGTCCTCTCTGCTTCTAGGACATGAACATTTGTTTCATTCCCCAGATTAGAGAAATTTTCATCCATGATTTGTTCAACTATATCTTCTAGGCTTCTCTCTCTCTCAAATCCTTTGGGGATTCTAATAATTCTGATATTATCGTGTTTCATGGCATCATTTATTTCCCTAATTCTAGTTTCATGGGATTTTAGCTGTTTGCTCCAAGACTTCTCTTGCTCCTCCTTCTTATTCCATCTGTCTTCTAAATCACTAATACGATCTTCAGCTTCACTTACTCTAGCTGTTAGTGTATTTAAATTAGCTTGCATCTCATTAATAGCCTTTCCAACCTCGGCTTTCACTTCTGTCATTAGAGCTTCTATCTTGAGACTAATGTTCTTTTCCAAGTTAGACATTGTTTGGATGATTGCTACCCTGCATTCCATTTCTGTCTTATTGTTTATGTTCATTTTCAGTAATCTGTGACAGGGGTTGCAGTCTCAGGGTTCTTCTTCTGTTGGTTGTTCCTTCGAGTCATTTTGGCGAGGAGTGGTTGAGGGGATGTATAGCTGAATATATCAACCACTATCCAGGTGAATTGTTTGCTGGAAGGTTTTGGAGCAATCAGAAGTCACCACTGAAAAGGAAGAAGAAAGAAAAAAGAAAGAGAAGAAGAGAAAGGAAGCAAGAAAAAAAACCCATCCAGAGTGGGCCCCAATGGTAGGATTTATATGGTGCAATAGAGTAAAGAAAAAGACCATCAAGAGTAAAAGAAAGTTGAAAAGATCAAAAAGCTAGGCCCAACACGAATGACCCCCAAGACCAGTATTTATGTATTACAAAGGCAAAAACAATTACACAGAAACACTGACAGAATAGGGCGGGAAGGTGAGTGTAAACCTTCCTTGTGGGCAAGGATAGTATTTCAGATCCTCCTGGGTTTGTCTTGTTATTATTGTTAGAGGAGTCCACTTTCTAAAGACATAGGGAGATTAGACCTGGTTTGTACTTAGGGGTAGTATTGAATAGGAATGCAGGATTACCTTGAAGCTTATAACTAAATGTATATTTAAAAGAAAAAAAGGATAAAGGAAAAAAGAGAAGAAAAAAACAGAAAAAACAAAGAAACATGAGAAGCAGCAACAACAGCAACAACAGAAAACACAGGTATGTGAACGAATTTCAAGGTAAAAAGTTATTATGGAGTGTTGTATTAAGTATCATGCTGTAATAATAAGTGGGTTAAAAATTAAAAGAACAGAAACCATGAGAATGAATTTTTAAATTTAAAGTGGAAACTTTAAAAGTAAAAATAGAAAAACGTTAAAAAAGTAAATAAAGTGAAAAGCTGTATCTATAACATGTATAGCTTTTGGGGTAGTACCAGGAGCTTAATATATTGTCTTTTCCCTGATGTTGGGGTTTTATACTTTTGGTGTTGTCCTCTTGTTCTTCTGGTTTGCCTTCTGGGGGCGGGGCCTGCCGCACTGTTTTTCAGTCTCCTCTACCTGGACTGCATCTCTCCGCCCCCTTCCTAGGGGCTGGGTTCCATGGCAACCAGGTTTTCAGGATTTAATTCTCTGGAGGATTTGTTCTTTTATGGGGCTTTTTGCAGATTTTCAGGGAGCCAGGCCAGAGCAAGATGTCTGCGTTCAGCCCTCCTTCCCGGAGAGAACCCTCGTCTAGCAACCCTCTGGATGGTGCGGGGCTCACAGCCTCTCTCTGTATCTTCCCCTTTGACCGCTTGTCACAACTGGGCGTACCTGCAGCCGCTGGTCAGATTGGCGCCCGAAGCCAGCACTTGTTGTTTCCCTCCTGCGCCATATAAACCGCAACTGATTTTGGGTCATGCAACCTTGTCTCTGCCCAGAGAGTCTGGTGCACACCCATGCAGGAGGGACTGAGATTCCACAGCCCCGAACATTGCACTCAAATCTGCAAAATTGCCTCCCCTGAGGGGTCTGGGCCTGGCCCAAGAGTGGAGAAAAGCAGTGGAGAAAAGCAGCAGAGAAAAGTGGCAGAGAGAAAAAAAAAAATAAAGCGGCGGGGGTGGGGAGGGAGTTGCAGGGTTTTTTTTGTTTTGTTTTTAATTTTAATTTTTTTTTTTCAGTGTTCCAAGATTCATTGCCCATTTCCCACACCCAGTGCTCCATGCAATAGGTGCCCTCAGTAACCACCACCAGGCTCTCCCATTCCCCCACCCCCTCCCTCCAAGTCCCTCAGTTTGTTTCTGTGTCCAAAGGAGTTGCAGTTTTAAAAGACAATCTGCTCCACAGTGTTCCCTCCCACAGCACTAGGGTGCGCTTTCTCTCTGCAGATCAATATCCCTGCTTCCCCGGCTGGCCCTCAGGCTCTCCATTTTTGTCTGCTTTTAATCAGACCTTAATCTGCTGTTGCTCCCCAAACACAGAGCACTTTCATGCTGGGGTATTGCTTTCCAATGGGTCACCTCCGTGGCTTCCTTCCCCACATCCTTTTGTCTTTGGATACCCTCCAATCACTCTTCACTCTACCCCCTTGTCAATGCTCTTCTTTCCCCATAGAGATCCAGAAGTGTGAAATATCACATTTCAGGCTGATTTCATGGGTGCTCACAGTGTTCTTGCAGTGTATTTTGCAGGAATTCAGCTCACTTCAGGGGACTCCCTGAAATGGGGTCACCCAGCTTTCTGCCATCTTGCCCTCCTCCTTGATGTAGTCTTTTGAAATTGGGAAGCAAATATGCTTCCCTAGTGATGAAAACTGATATGTATGTGGTATTCACTCACAGCATATGAGCTTGATTTTGAAACAGAAGCTATGCCTACTTTAATAGAGCAAGCCTGTGGCTGGCTGCCAGTGTTCTTTGCAGAAAATCTTGACAGCTATGGGTAAATACATAATTTTGACCTAACAATTGCTTTGGTCTTTGGAGAATAGGGAATATTTTGAACAAAAGGAGTGGCATGTATTGACAGAATTCCATCCATTAAAAAGGAAGGGTGATCTTAATTAAAATGCTGTTTCTGCATTAAAGAAATCTCATTCTATTTCTAGTTCTATTTGTTCTTTAGTAGGCATCCAGTTAAAACACTTAAAATCGTTGATATGTTTGAAGTGCATCTGAAATAACCAATTCAGCTTTGAATGTGCTGTGATTCAGAGCCAATATAAAAATGGAACTATTGAAAAAATTCATACTTATGATTTAATTATATGTAGATGGGTGTAGAAAGTGAATATCCACATAATTGGCATTTGCCAGTGATATTTGAGCTCATTGTGGTCATGTTTTATAGTGAAGAAGTCTGTTGCTTAATGTGAAAATCGAGCTTGGAGGTTAAAATATATGCATACTATTGTAGACTCAAAAACATGTTGAGTTGGAAATGAGGACTCTGAATCCATTCAGTCTCCTATGTAATAAATTCACAAATATGAGAATATGCACTCACCATATGAGTATAAATCTATGTAAGACATGCACAAATATAAACATCTCAAAAATGAAAAATTGAATTAATAGTTCCTTGCCATTATAAAACTGGAAATATTGCACCATGAGTGCTTTCTGCCTCAGGAAGTTATTTTTAATGGAACAGACGAAAAGGGAGCCCATTTTTTCCAATTACTATAACTGGTTAGACACTAGATTGACAATTACTTTTAAAATCAGAGACAGCTTAAACCATGAATCAGTTAAATAATAGAAGTGTGTTTTTTTTTTAACTGATCAGCAGAAAGATAGAAAACACATTGTGCTTAGTTCATTGGTGGTTGCCTTTTTTTGTTTGCTTAATTCACTGTTGAATGTTACAATGTAGGTATAATTTGCTTTTGTAGATTGTAGTTGATAGCAGACTTAAGAGAAATGAGTATTCCTAACAGTTACTTAGTAAAAATTTCTCAGTCAGAAAATTCAGTCTTCTGGTAAATGAGGAGTTTATATATCAAGTACTGGTAGCACTGCAAATGGAGAATAATGTCAGAGTAACCTTTGGGAAATAGTCTAAATGTGTAGAGGTATGCTATTTTCTGCTGAAATACTGAAATGCTTATTTACTATACATAAATCCAGTAAGTAGTTGATTTAATCAACCATCTTTTGAAGAACTAAAAATGTGAAATGAAATACAATGACAATAAAGTGAAGCTACAAAACACTTTTCCTACACACAGGCTCATGGGTTCAAGCAAGGTTTCTTTTGTGTTGTTTGCATTCTTTTCAGTTCATAATGGATTAGTATAACCCAGGAACACATAGACTATTACCTTTACTTTATTAGTACTGTGTATTTTGAGTCTTTATTCAATCTTAGTTTAAAAAATCTGCAAATATGTGAAAAGGTATATAGACACCCCATCACTCCTAAAAATATTTTTTAGTATTTTCACATTAGCTATTTTATGGTAATGGTCATAAAGCTAGAACTCATGTTTAAAAATTACAAAAATCCGCTTATGTAACCAGGGCCCATTTCATATAAGATACAAATGATAGCAAATAAAAAGGAATGGAATGTCCTGAGAGCGATTTCCTTGTTTGACATCAGTATATATTTTGTTAGCTACCATATTTTGAATGTGATAATAACAGATAGAGCAGAGACCAAAGCTCCCATTCCCTTTAAATTGACTTTGGCAATTACACCCCTGGTATATGCTGCTTATCTTTCCTCTATCCAGTATAAAAATCACATCTGTCAGGAAATATGGAATTTTTATGCAGTCATTTATTGATTCATGACTGTGAGGGAGCCATAGAAATAAAAAATAAGGGAATAAAACATGGTTACATAGTAAACTGTGAGCACCGTCTAGAGATAAAGAGAAAATTTATGTTAGCATTGAAATGAAGAGAAAATATCTTTGATCTGGGTTTAACATTAAAGTTATTAGAAATTTGACTAGGATGAATATGGTCACTACTAAATTTTAAATTTGTATCATGAATTTTTAAGATTTGTATGTGTGCAATATTATATATATCCAGTTGAAAATACTATTTTGAAAATTAAAATTTTTGGATTTTTAAAAATTTTAATCATCTCTGAAATCTTTTTCACCTGTTTATGTAATGGTGTGATTTTTCCCTAGTTGGTAAATATGTCTCTGGAGGTAATCTAGTTGATCTGTATGGAATGAGAATGTAGGGACTGGGTGTTTCTGGTTTACCTTTGTGGATCTATTGCTTCAGCTAATCTTGGTGCATGTCAAAGACTCAGGAACTGTTTTTTGTATTAGTGAATGGATGAATGAGAAAAAAGAGCCAATTTTGAGAAAAGCTTTATTTCATGAAAATCAGTGGTTGTAAATAAACTGAAGCTGCCATTCACAATTGCTATAAACTTCAGGGGCACCTGGGTGGCTCAGTCAGTTAAATGTCTGCCTTTGGCTCAGGTCATGATCCCAGAGTCCTGGGATAGAGCTCTATGTTGGGGAGCCTGCTTCTCCCTCTACTGTCACTTCCTCTGCTTGTGCTTACTCTCTCTCTCTGACAAATAAATAAAAGATTTTTTTTTTTTAAAAGATAACCTTCAGGCTGCTTGTACTAAAATCTGTTTGGCATTTTAACTGATTCCACTACCCAACTTGGTGTTGTTTTTTGTTTAATTTTATTCATTTATTTCTTTAAATCTTAAAACATGCCTTCAATGTCTGCCAGTCAGGGTCACTTCAGAGTGATCAAAAAGAAAGGGAAGTCTTTTCCAAACAACATAAAAATTGCAGCCTGTGGAGAAATATGTAACCATCTTTCACCAGAAGTCGAAGCAGCTCTTGCCCCAAGCCATCACCTAATAGTCAGGCGTGGCCTGCACCTGCTCTGCCTGTCTCATGTGGTCCCTTTCTGTTTTGGAATTACAGACACCAAATCATCTCGCTGTCACCCAGCACAATAATCTGTAACCTCCTCACATATGATAAGACATAAAATATTGCTTTTGATGAAATCAGTTATATAAACTCTGAAACAAAAGTTAAAGATATTTTACTATTTTAATATATTGAAATTAATAATCAGTGTATCTACCATCATCACTTCAGTTAATGCCATTTTACTCTTGATTCCTTTGCTATGATCTGAGGGTAAGGGTAATACTATGATATGACTACTTCCTTTTCAATGACCCCTTTTCTCTCCTTCACCTCAATCTTCCTCTCACTGTGCTAGTACATACACACTATGCTAGTACATAAAGATTTCATTTACAATCCCAAGGCAGTAATTTCCAGGCATAGCATTAATTCCTGGGCTTTATCCTAAGTGTAAGCCTTTTGTCACCCAGCTCTCTCTGATTCTTGTTCCTTGATTACTCTATGTATTTTCCCCAAGATTCATTCTTATCTAGCCCTACTCCCCCCATAATTTTTTTGTGGTGCCCCAGGAATCCTCTATTATTTTTCTTTGAGCTCCCATGCATCATTCACTATACCTTTTTACTCTAACTGAAGCATGGTACTTCTCTGTTATAATCTTCCTCCTATGATTCCTCAGGTGGAGACTGATCAAAGGTCTGAGACATGACATTAGCATTCTGTTGGATCATCACAGCTACTTTAAAGTTATTGCTCTTCTTCCCTAGTGTAAAAACCTTTGTTTCTGAAAGATACATCATCTGGGTTTTACCATTCTTTTAAAAAATATATTGGGGTATAATTGACATATAACATTATATCAAATTCAGATGTACAACATAATGATTCAATATTTGTGTATACTGCAAAATGATCACCACAATAAGTCTTGTGATGAGAACATTTTAAGATTTACTCTCTTAGCAGCTGTTAAGTATGCAATTGAGTATTATTTATTATAACCACTATGCCTTATTTTATAACAGAAATTTTGGACCTTTTGACCCTCTTCAGTCATTTAGCTAACCTCCTTAACTTCTGCTTCTGGAAACCACCATTCTGCTTTCTATATGTATGAGTTTGGGTTACCTTTTATGGTTTTATTGATTTTAGATTCCATACATCTGTGAGATCATACTGTATTTGTCTTTCTCTGTCTTAATTTTTTCACTTAACATAATGCCCTCAAGGTCCATCCATTTTGTCACAAATGGCTGGATTCCCTTCTTTTTGTGGCTAAATATTCCATGGTATGTGTATGAATGTGTGTGTGTGTGTGTGTGTGTGTGTGTGTGTGTGTGTGTGTGTGTGTTGAATAGATGCATACCACATTCTCTTCATTCATTCATTCATTAATGGACTCTTAGGTTGTTTCCATATCTTTGTTATTGTAAACAACACTGCAATGAACAAAGGGGTGTATGTATCTTTTCAAGTTCATGTTTTTATTTTCTTTGGATAAATACCTAGAAGTGAAATTGCTGGATCATATGGTAGTTCTATTTTTAATTTTTTGAGGGACTTCCACATTGTTTTCCATAGTGGCTGCACCTATTTACATTCCTACCAACATTATATAAGGGTTCCCTTTTTTCCACATACTAATCAAAACTAGTTCTTATCTATTTTATAGTAGTCATTCTATCTCATTGTGGTTTGATTTGCATTTTCCTGATGATTAGTGAGACTGAGTGAGCATTTTTTGATGTACATGTTAGCCATCTGTATGTATTCTTTGGGAAAATGACTAAATCTTCTGCCAATTTTTAAATTGGATTGTATGTTTTTCTATTAGGTTGTATGAGTTGAGTTCTTTATATATTTTGGATATTAACATCATGTAAGGAACATAATTTGCAAATATTTTCTACCATTTGGAAAGTTAACTTTTTAGTTTGTTAATAGTTTCCTTGGTTGTTCAGAAGCTTTTAGTTTGATGTAGCCTCACATGCTTAATTTTTGCTTTTGCAGCCTTTGCTTTTGGTGTCAAATCTACAAAGTTCACCAGCAAGATGAGCTTACCACCAATTTTTTTTTTAGGATTTTTATGATTTCAGGTGTTATATTCAAGACTTCAATCCATTTTGAGTTAATTTTTGTGTATGGTATATAGTAGTGGTCCAGTTCCATTCTTTTGCATATGGCTGTCCAGTTTTCCCAGTGACATTTATTGAAAGGACTGTCTTTTCCTCATTGTATATTGTCTGCTCCTAGCTTCATTCATCTTTTCTATTGTCTCTATTTCACTTTTTTCCACTCTTTGTTGTTACTTTCTTCCTTTGCTAACTTTGGGCTTTGTTCTTTGTCTATTTCCATGAAGTGCAGTTAGGTTATGTGATATTTTTGTTTTTGTTTTTGTTTTTGTTTTGTTTGTTTGTTGGAGAGAGAGAGAGAGAAAGAAAGAAAGAAAGAGAGAGATCACACACATCAGGGTATGGGCAGAGGTAGAGGGGAAGAGAGAGAGAGGGGAATCTTAGGCAGACTCCACACTCAGCACAGAGTCTGCTGTGGGACTCGATCTTACAACCCTGAGATCATGACCTGGGCCAAAATCAATAGTCTGATGCTTAACCCACTGAGCTTCCCAGGCACCCCTGTTTTTTGTTTGTTTTATTTTGTTTTTTTGATGTACATGTTTATTATTTTGATGTAGATTTTGCTGCATCCCATAAGTTTTGGCATGTGTTTTTCCATTTTCATTTTTTAAAGAGTTATTTATTTATTTTAGAGAGAGAGTGAACAAGTGAGAGAGAACATGGTGGGGAGGGGCAGAGGAAGAGATAATCCATGTAGACTCCATGCTGCACTTGGAGTCCATCATGGGCTACTTCTTACAACCCTGAGATCATGACCTGAGCCAAATCCAAGACCTATATCACCACCTAGGTGCCCTTCCATTTTCATTTTTATCAGGGTATTTTTAAATTTGTCCTTTGACAGTTATATCACCCTTTAGCCTTCTTTTTCTTTCTTTACTAGCTTCTAGGTATTCTTCATATCATAAAGGACTAGGACAATTCATTGAAATCTTTGACTCAAATCATTCAGAATCTTAATTCTTTAGTTCCTTGAATTCATTTGGATTACTTTCACATCCAAACTCAATTTACAAACTTTAATAATATATTTTCAATATTTTTCAAATTTTTATACCTTTGCTATAGCCTAAATGTTTGCAGTCTCCCGCCCTGCACAAATTTCTATGTTTAAACATAATCCTCAATGTAATGGCTTTTGGAGGTGTGAACTTTGGAAGTTGATTAGGTCATGAAGGTGAATCCCTTATAAAGGAGACCCCATAGAGCCCTTTTGCAATGTGAGGACAGTGAGAAGCAGCAGCTCTTCATGAGGCAGGAAATAGGCTCTCATAGTCACCAAGTCTTCCAGTGGAAGCCTTGGACTTTTCAGTCTCTAGAATCATGAGAAACTAATTGCTGGTGTTTATAAACTACCCAGTGTATGGTATTCTATTACAGTAGCCTGGGCAGCAACCTGATATTCTTTTTAAATTGTGTATGGTATGCTATTACAGTAGCCTGAACAGTAACCTGATATTCTTTTTAAATTATTATTATGTCCAATTAGCCAGTATAGTGCTTTGTTATACTAACCACTCTCTCATGCCTTTGCTCCTATGGCAATCTTTTAAAATTTCTTAAAGAAATTTCTTTTTTTTTAATTCCAGAAATTTCTAATATGTTAGCCTTGCCTCTTAGCCTATCAGCTATATTCTGCCAAATCTGAAATATACATTCAGTTACTTCCACTACTGTCTTACTAGGGCTCTTTTTTAAAAATATTTTATTTATTTGACAGAAAGAAACACAGCTAGAGAGGGAACACAAGCAGGGGGAGTGAGAGATGGAGAAGCAGGCTTCCTGTGGGGCTGGGAGCCAATGCAGGGCTTGATCTCAGGACTCCAGGATCATGACCTGAGCCAAAAGCAGATGCCCAAAAACCAAGCCACCCAGGCACCCCAACACTAGAAAATATTGATATTAGGCTAATACAATTTATAATATTAGCATAGTTATTAGTAGTGTTATAAAATTTGTATATCACATATCCATTATTAAGAGTATATGTGCCATATATCTATGTTATCACTTATAACATTGTTTCAAAATATAATCTTTTTTTTTTTATTGTTACTAAATTTTTTTTTTCCAGTGTTCCAAGATTCATTCCCCATTCCCCACACCCAGTGCTCCACGCTTTAGGTGTCTTACTAGGGCTCTTAATGAATTAACTTTCTCCTGTATTCACATGGAAATCCCCAACATTGGATCAATAGCATCAGAAGTTACTTTCTCTATGAAGCCAACCACTGAATTTACATAGGTGCTTTCTGCCCTTTCCCTGACATCTTACAGTGTACTTTTCCTTTATTTTTGCAGTTTATTCTTTTCTCACCTGCTATATATTAATCCAAAGGAAAGGAAGTAATGTCCTCTTAACTCTTTATTCCTTTTTCTTTTTGCCATGGTGTCTGATGACATGACTAAAACACTTAATGAGTATATGAATTCATCCTCATTATTTAAAAGGATCCTTCAAGGAAAAAATAGCCTTGTGAAGGGACATTTTATTAAGTGAATAGTCATTCTATCTTGTCTTCTGACTTTAAAAGAAAGTGAGCTCACTGTAGCAGATGCTATTGGTGCTCTGTCTAAATCCCCTCAGTTGCCTTTATAGGGCATACCTGCTCTTGCTGGGATTTCACTCCCAAGCCAGCATCTGTGAACCTTTGTCAGAGTACTGCCTCAAGCTGCCATTGCTTTGCCTGTGCATACAGAGAGCCAGAAATATTTAAAAAAGATATGTCCTTTGAAGCCAGCTCTTAGCCAAGGGTTTTAGACCTGGGCATTTAAATACTCCAGCTCTCTGACTTTGATCCAGGCTACTATGAGGTGTTTCCTGTAGTGTCTCCAGAGCTTCCTGCCAGATTGAGCCACAGTCAGACACTGTGGGACTTGGCTTGATATCTTAGGCTTGTCTGGATCCATTTCTCCTTGGTCTCACTTCCCAACTATCCTACTGATATTTTTTTGGGAACATTTCCTAATGAATAATATTTTTATAAATATTCCCCTCAGCATCTGTTTCTGAGGAACCAGTTTAAGACACCTACTAATAGTTTGAGGGACATATATATTATGTATGAAATTAATAACCTATTGGATACTAAACTAATGATTGTAGAAAATTGTCATAGCTCCAAAAGTACATGACCAGTTAAAACTGTTAACTTAGTGTAGAGAAAACCACTTAGTTTATAATCCTCATTATTATATAATCCATAAAATTTTTTCAAGGGCTATCTTTTTTATTTTTAGTGCTTCTGAAAAATTCTTAAGGTACTTTACTATAAATATATTCTTATATGTAGGAAAATATTTGGTGAATAAAAATAATAGGGAAATATCTTGCACTTACATCTTTTGCTATCTAAGCAAAAGAAAGTCTCCATTATGACCATAACTAGTTTCTCACAATTTTTGGACAAATTGGGAGCTTTGGAATTAATCTCAATGGAATGTGTTCATGTAACAACTGTTATGTCATGTTTGATAATGGAACCTATAGATAAACACAAGAGTAACTATTGAAAAATCATTTCCAGTTTGAAATGGATTTCATGTTGGCTTCTGTGTTCCTACTTCTTTGTCATATTCAGCTAATGTGGGAAAATAGATGTGCCATTAATATTCACTTCAAGAAATTTTTATATGCTGTACACCACAGAAATCAAAAAACAACATTGCCTGAAGCCCAAGCTTCCCTTCAGCCTCCTGCCACTCACTAGTCCCACCAAGGGAAGTTCTAGCCTGACTTTTAACTTTGTTAATTTTTTTTTCATAATAAGTATGGAATAATCAAGTCTGATCTCTTTTTGGAATCTGGCCTCTTTTGCTTAAATTATATATGTGATAGTCATACTTTTGCATAGTTGAAGTTTATTTACCCTCATTGCTATGTAATTTCTATTATGTGAATATATCAGCATTTGCTTCTTTATTCTACCTTTGATGAACATTATGGTGTCTCAATATTTTGGCTATTAAATTAATGGTATGGCCATAATAATTCATATTTTTGAGTTAATGGTCATTTTTATATTGAGTTTTAGTAGATTCTACCATATGGTTTTCCACAGTGGTTGTACCATTTATGCTGCCATCAAAGATATATGATGATTTGTTTTGTTTCTTTTCGTGCCAAAGTTTATTGCCCTTTTATTTTTCATCTTAATAGACATATCTCATTGTAAATCAACTTTTGTCTCTAAGATGACTAATGAATGAATATATTTAGATGTTTACTGGCCATTTATATATATTTTTAAAGATTTGTTCATTTATTTAGAGAGGGCAAGAATGAGTGGGAGGGGCAGAGGAAGAGAGAATCTCAAGCAGACTCAACACTGAGCACAGAACCCAACAAAGGGCTTGACCCCACAACCCTGAGATCACAACCTGAGCTGAAACCAAGAATCATTTGCTCAGCCAACTGGCCATTTATATATATAAATATATATATATATATATATATATATATATATATATATATATATATATAAAAATTATATATATATTTAACTTTAAATTTATTTTATTTTTCATTGTTCCAAGATTCATTGCCCATGCCCCATACCCAGTGCTCCAATGAATACATGCCCTCAGTACCCACCAACAGGCTCTCCCATCCCCCCACCCCCTCCCTCCATGTCCCTCAGTTTGTTTCTGTGTCCAAAGTCTCTCATGTTTCCTTTCCCTCCCCAAATTACCCTACTTCCCATTTACTTTCCTTCTCCTACTGTCTCCTATATTACCCCTTATGCACCACAAGTAAGTGAAAGCATGTGATACTTGACTCTCTCTACTTTGCTTATTTCACTCAGCATAATATCTACCAATCCAGTCCATGTTCCTACAAATGTTGGATATTCATCCTCTCTGATGGAGGTGTAGTATTGCATTGTATATATGTACCACATATTCTTTATCCATTCATCTGTTGAAGAGCACCTTGGCTCTTTCCACAGTTTGGTGACTGTGGCCATTGCTGCTATGAACATTGAGGTACATATGACTCTTCTTTTCACTACATCTGTATCTTTGGGGTAAATGCCCATTATTACAATTGCAGGGTCATAGGGTATTTCTATTTTTAATTTTTTAAGGAATCTCCACACTGTTTTCCAAAGCAGCTGCACCAACTTGCATTCCTACCAACAGTGTAAGAGAGTTTCCCTTTCTCTGCAGCCTCTCCAACACTTGTTTCCTGACTTGTCAATTTTGGCCATTCTGACTGGTGTAAGGTGGTATCTCAGTGTGGTTTTGATTTGAATTTCCCTGATAGCTAATGACACTGAACATTTTTTCATGTGTCTGTTAGCCATTTGTATATCTTCTATGGAGAAGTGCCTCTTCATGTCTCTTGCCCATTTTTTGATGTGTTCATCTTGTTTTTGGGTGTTGAGTTTGAGTAGTTCTTTATAGATATTGGATATCAGTCCTTTGTCTGTAGTGTCATTTGCAAATATCCTCTCCCATTCCGTGGGTTGCCTCTTTGTTTTGTTGACTGTTTCCTTTGCTGTACAGAAGCTTTTTATTTTGATGAAGTCCCAAAAGTTCATTTTCGCTTTTGTCTCCTTTGCCTTTGGAGACGTGTCTTGAAAGAAGTTGCTGTGGCCGATGTCAAAGAGGTTAGTTCCTATGTTCTTTTCCAGGATTTTGATGCATTCCTGCCTTATGTTGAGGTCTTTCATCCATTTAGAGTTTGCCTTTGTGTGTGGTGTAAGAGAATGGTCTAGTTTCATTCTTCTATATACAGTTGTCCAATTTTCCCAGCACCATTTATTGAAGAGACTGTCTTTTTTTTCCACTGGATATTTTTTCCTGTCTTGTTGAAGATGATTTGACCATAGATTTGTGGGTACATATCTGGACTCTCTACTCTGTTCCATTGGCCTATTTGTCTGTTTTTGTGCCCGTACCATGCTGTCTTGGTAATCACAGGTTTGTAATAAAGCCTGAAGTCAGGTAACGTGATGCCCCCAACTTTATTTTTCTTCTTCAGCAATTCCTTAGCGATTCGGAGTCTTTTTTGGTTCCATATAAATTTTAGGATTGTTTGTTCCAACGTTTTGAAGAATGTTGGTGGAATTTTGATCAGAATGGCATTGAAAGTATAGATTGCTCTGGGCAGTATAGACATTTTAACAATGTTTATTCTTCTGATCCATGAGCATGGAATGCTCTTCCATCTTTTTGTGTCTTCTTCAATTTCTTTCTTGAGTGTTCTGTACTTCCTTGAATATAGATCCTTAACTTCTTTGGTTAGGTCTATTCCTAAGTATCTTATGGTTTTTGGTGCTATAGTAAACGGAATCGATTCTCTGATTTCCCTTTCTATATTTTTATTGTTAGTGTGTAAGAATGCAACTGATTTCTGTGCATTGATTTTTGTATCCTCCCACGTTACCAAATTGTTGTATGAATTCTAGTAGTTTGGGGGTAGAGTCTTTTGGGTTTTCCATATAGAGTATCATGTCATCTGCAAAGAGAGAGAGTTTGACTTCTTCTTTGCCAAGCTGGATACCTTTTATTTCTTTCTGTTGTCTGATTGCTGTTGCTAGTACTTCTAACTCTATGTTGAACAGTAGTGGTGAGAGTGGGCATCCTTGTCTTGTTCCTGATCTCAGAGGGAAAGCTGGCCATTTATATTTTTAATTAAAATTTCAGGCACATTAAATATAAATATAGGGGCACATGGGTGGCTCAGTTGGTTAAGCGGCTGCCTTCAGCTCAGGTCATGATCCCGGAGACCCAGGATCGAGCCCCACATCAGGCTCCCTGCTCGGCAGGAAGCCTGCTTCTCCCTCTCTCACTCCTCGTTTGTGTTCCTTCTCTGGCTATGTTTCTCCCTGTCAAATAAACAAAATCTTAAAAAAAAATAAATATAAATTATTTGATATAAATACATCTAATACACAGAGCTATGATTATATTATATAATACAATAATATTTCTCTGATTATCTCAATTTTTTTCTTTTAAATAGACCTTATTTTTTTAGAGCAGTTCTATATTCACAGCAAAATTAAGCAGAAAATACAAAGAATTTCTATGTTCCCCTTACACCTACACATGCAGTCTTCCCTATTATCAACAACCCCCATGAGAGTGAACGTTTGTCATGATTGATGAACCTACAATTGAGACATAATTACCACCCAAAGTCCATTGTTTACATTAGAGTTAATTCTTGGTGTTATATATTCTATGGGTTTTAACAAATGTATAATGACACGTAACTGTCATTATAGTATCATACAAAGTAGTTTTTCTACCTTAAAAATATTTTCTTTTGTGTGCCTGGGTCCTTCAGTTGGTTAAGCCACTGCCTTCAACTCAGGTCATTATCCTGGAGTCCTGGGATGGAGTCTCACATCCAGGTCCCAGCTGTGTAGGGAGTCTGCTTCTCCCTCTGAACTTCTCCTTTCTCCTGTTCTCTCTCTTTCTCACACTCTCTCTCTCTAAAATAAATAAATAAAATATTTTTAAAAAATCTTTTTTTCACACTTCTTTAGTGCTGTATGGTGTTTCCTCTATTCATCCTTTTCTCCTTAGCCCCGATAATCACTGATCTTTTTCCTGTCCCTACAGTTTTTCCTTTTCCAGAATATAATATTTGATTTAGTTTATTTTTAAGATGACATTTGAATATAACTATTTCAAATTTTAATGATGGAAATGAAATCTCACTTTTTCTGAGAAATTTCAAGTATAGAGTTCATATAATGCACAAATACATAATACATTTTAATCACAGCAGCTGGGCAGAACTGGTTAAACTTGTGGTTGACCATGTACATCATAAGTTCATGACAATCATGAACTGGTTTTCCCATGGCCCTACTATTGGAGAGCCATATTCAATTTTCATGATAAATTGCTCTCACCACAACACAATTTTAACTTGAAAGATTTTTGTTCGTGATACAATGAACAGTCAAGAAGCCGGACTACTCTTTGAATCAAAGGAAAAATCAGAAATTTTCTGGAGATTTCTGTTATTTTTCTAATGTCCCCCAATTAATAATGATTATTTTTGTTTTTACAAGCTTAAAGTATACAGCCATAAATTATTGATATCATACTGGAAAACACCTTCATTATTTTGTCCAGTATGTTTTTATTTTGTTTTGTTTTGTTTTTGCAAATGGTAACAAATTAATATATACAGTAAAAACTAGATGAAACTATATAGAGATCTCTCCCATGTGAGCTTAAATTTTTGCAACTCTATTAGAGATACAGAATTAGATTTATTCTTAACTTGAAACATGATTCATCTATTTCTTCCACTCTCTCCATCTGATTATTATTCCGCTCTCTCCATCTGATTATTATTCTCACTTTTAGATGAGGGAATTGTCACTGAGAGAAGTTAAAAGCAAATCAGTTTGACACAACTGGTAAGCCTTGGATTCAGGATTGATGTCCTACTGACTCCTATATCCTTCATCATTACTCTGCTTTCTAGACCACAGGACTTGAGGACTCCTCTGAGTGAAAGGAGACTGTGAATGTGTATCAGCACGATGATGGGTAGCTACTTGTTTAGGTTATCAGCCAATATATTTGATATGCATAGAAAATACATGGGTAGCAGAATTATGCCTGAAGTGATGAAGTATTTTTATGTCATCCAGTCTAGAGATACGTTCATTTTTTCACTACATCGAGTTGCCTATACCCATTATTTCTCACCAGGAGCACAAAAATGCTAACACTTCAAATAAGAGCTGTGGAATATTGGGTAAATTGTTTAACTTCTCTAAATCTTAAGTACCTAAGAAAATGCACAGGATGTTATTATTGTTGTTGTTATTATTTCACAGGATTGTCAAAAAGATTAAATAAGAAATATGCAATATTTTTGTGGCTATTTTTTAGCAATTCTACCTACTATAACATTTAAATAATTTCAGACTCCTATTTCCTGCAAAAGTGATATATATATTTTATTTTAAATACAGTGAAATCAACTCTGAGAATTTCAGATATGTATCTGTGAACATTTCAAAATTAGGGTTGGAGATGATTAGTTTGCAAAAGCATAATATATTTGATTGATTTAGTTAAAGAGAGTAATGAGTGTTTTGGCATCCACTGGATCAGGATATTAAATGGTTAGAGTTTTCACTTTTCAAGTTGTTAGAAACAACATATAATCAAGCAGTTTTCAGAAAATCTGAATCTGTAACACAGGGGCATAACCAAGATAACATGCACAGTGAGATATTCCCCCAAAGTTAAATCACAAAGCATTTTGATGTAATTTGAAATTTTTTTTAATGAATGAGTGAGTGCACTGGCCAAAGAATTGTATAATCTAAAAACTCATTATGATTATGTGATATAAGCTTTAGAGGTTTATTGTCCTTGTTACTCATTTTAGTTTTGTTGAGTCATGTAGGTAATTCCTATACAGATGATTCAGAACTTCCCCCAATTATCTTTTATACTTGTCAGCTGTAATGAAGAGATGTGAAGAACCTAGTATATTTAAGTCATCTACTACACTGAAATAACACTGTGAAAATGTAAATAAAATATTATTGTAACTATTGAAGTTGGACCTTAGGCTTTCTAAGAACTATTTTTTTTAATGTTTCCTTTGCTTAAAGACTTTTACATTTATTTATATTTTTACATCTATGTAGGGGACACAACAGATGGTTGTTCTTTCTCTGGTTGATTTTTCCTTTTGTATGCTGACTGTCCTTGAAAAGAGCTTGCATGATTTTTTCTCCTACCTCTTCATAGTAGCAACATCAAGTCGACAAAATATGGAGAAAATATATTGTTAGAAAACAAAAGAAAAGGGATAAACTGAATAAAATACATAGCAATACTAAAAAAATTCAGATAATTTTCTGATGATTGTGACATCTGTATTTCCTGAATTGTCTTTAAGGTTGTTCTTAAAATTAGCATCATTAAACCAAAATTCAAAATCCTGATATTATTAAAAGTTTTTCTGCTTCAAGTGAAATCAGAAGTTGGAGTTGGCACATGTCCCTTTTTAAAAAAATATCATTATTTCCTAGGAATTCAAAGATTAGCCTTCTAATGTACATTTAATATTTTATCAGTATTTCCTAAATATTGAAAGAAATTAAATAGCCTTGTATATGCTACTTTAAGAAATATTGTCATTTAATAATTGCTAATTAAAATCATTATATTTACATGGAAGAAAAATGAGTTGACTATTTGGACCTTAATTAGTCTACCAAGACAATTTTATTTAACATTTAATTTTATCTGATTTAATGAAACGTTTGTATCAAAAAATGCGAAGGTATTTCAAGGAGCTCTAGAACCCAATTTTATAATCTCCTCTAGGCATCTTCCTTGCATTTTCAACAATGCAGATCTCTGATGAAAGACTGTAGTTCCATCAGGTACAGATCACTGCTTTTTTACCTCAAATGTTTTTAATCCTGCAAATAAAATAAAGCTCAGGAATTCAGATAGTGTGTCCAAAATGACTTAAGCTCATTGACATTCCCAATGGAAGTCTACTCTTGAAATGATTTCTTGGCTAACTCTTGATATGTTCTGCAAACCATGAAAATATCATTGAGAAGTGGTCTGTGCACATCAGTGAAAGGGAAGAAATAGCCAACTAGAATTACTGTAATGACAGGTGACTGCAGGGGTTTGGCACAGTAGAATTTTGATGTGCATAAAAATAAAATCAGATCTGATGTGCACATTACTATTCTTAATAATACCACTTCTTTATGAAAGATGATATCAGATCATGTTTCTAGGAATGCATAAGTGAACAGAATAATAATTCCCCACAGCTACAGGGGACTCTTGAAATGCTTGTCAGGAAATGACTGCTGCAGAGCTTTAAGCAATTAAGAGATTTATCTTCTTAGGTGACTATTTTCCTGTTCCAGTCAGACTGAACATATTAAAAATGAGGTTGACCACATGTACATTCATGTGTACTTGTTATGCATGGTCCCATAAAAATGCGCATTTGGGAAAGATATTACAACCTCAGTTCCTTGTAAAGACAGCAGGACTTAATGGGCCAGAAAGCAGGTGTGCAATCCAAGGAGAAATTGCTCTATAATGGAGTAGTACCATGGTTGAGCAGAATCACGGTTTTGTTTTTCTTTCCAATATCATTGCATAGTCTATTTAGATGCTTTCTATAAAATCATGCCCAATGATCCATGTTTTGGGTTGTGTCAGAGTATATTATTAATGATAAATCAAGCCACTGCCAAAACCAATGAAGCTCTTTTGTAATTCTCAATGTAGGGAGGCAGACATAATGTATATTTTATGAATTAATTATGTTACATCAGATCCTACTCCATAGTTCTGTATGTAGCATGCTTTAATGGACATTATGTTACTCTCGGTATATACCAATACTGTTTTAAAATTTTATGCATTTGTAGAGTTTTAGGTAAAATTTAAGATCTTTCTACTCAAAATAATTTTTCTTGCTTAAGAAAACTCTAGAAATATGAAATATAGTCTCCTTTATATTTGTAAATACCATAACTATGTAATTTAAGAGTTTAATAAGATTTCTTTTAATAATAATATATCTCATTATTATAATTCCATATGCTGGATATGAACATAAATGCACTATAATTAAGAACAGGCTTTAATAGGTACACATGACCAATGAAAGTGGTATGACATAACATTATGAGATGTAGCATTAGATAACAGGTTGAAATCAGTTGCATTACTTTATTACTATGCATTTTAATTTTGCTGACCAAATTCCAGAAAACTCTAGTACTCGAAAAAACACAAATTTACACAATAAAATATCCTGTTTACAAAAAATGGGAATTTAAGAAATTGCAATAACTAGTATCATTGGTGTGTTGAAATGGCGAAATGGCAGTCCTTGCCATAGCTTCTGGGAGAATATATCAATATAGTTTTCTCTGAAGGGAAACTTGACAATTAAGATGACTAAAATATTTATATCTTTTGACTAGTTTCTAGGGATTATCCTGAGGGGGGAAAAAGATACATATGGATATTTAATTACCGAATGTTAATCACCATGATATTTATAATGTAAACCTGGAAACATCCTAAATGCTCAATAACTGGGGATAGAAAAGATAGATTATTACATATCCTTATAATGACTATTCTACAATCATCAAACTTGCATTTTATAGAAAATTATATTGGAAAATATTATTTTGCACATAATATAAAACCAAAATCAGTATATCATCAACTTAACTGAAATGTGAATAAACAGGGAAGATAAAGTAAATATTTACATTTAAGGGATAAAATTAAGAATTTTTTATTATTATTCTTCAGTTTTCAAAAATTTTTACAGCAAATATATACTGCTTTTGCATTAAGAAACTTCTTATTTAAAATAAAGAAGGGGGTGCTTGGGTGGCTCAGTCAGTTAAGCGTCTACCTTTGGCTCAGGTCATGATCCCAGGGTCTGGGATCAAGCCCTACATGAGGCTCTGTTTCTCCCTTTCTCTGCCCCTCCCTCTGACTTATGCTCTCTGTCTCTCTCACTCTCAAATAAATAAATAAATAAATAAAATCTTAACGTTTTAAAAAATTAAAGAAGTAGAAGTAGTATTACTTTAAATCTATAAGATTCAACTACTGTCTATATAAATTCAATGAAAATATTACTTTTATAGCTAATATTTTATAATTCTTCCATTCTGTCTCTAAAAGTTAAACATGCATTATTTCATTAAAGTCCCACTGTAAATGTCTTCTATTCTGTCTAGGAATACATCCTGAATTCCTAAGCCTTAAGAATTTATCTCTTTGATTTCTCATGTAGCTCTTTAAAGATGTGTCTCAAATGACTAGACATATTATATTCATGGATTGGAGGACTCTATTCTGTTAACAGGTCAACTTAACCCCACACTGATCTGAAGATTCAGTGCAAATCCAATGTAGAATTTCTCAAAGATTTTTGACAAGCTGATGCTAAAATATATGTGGAGAAGCAAATGATTTAGATTACTATTTTAGTTTTGAAAGAGAAAAATTAAATCAGAGGATTCACAGTACTCAATTTCAAAACTAAGTTTGAAGCCACATCAGTGAAGGCAGGGTAAATGTGTGAAAGGGTAGACAGAGAACAATAGAATAGAGATTCCAGAAATTAAACCATACAGATATATTGAACTGATATTTTGTAAAGGTACAAAAGCTATTCAAAGGAAAATGGATAATGTTTTAAACAAAGGTAAAAGAGAAAAAAATGAACCATAACCCATGTCTGGTATTATACACAAAAAACTCACCATGGCTCAATGACCTAAATTATAAAATGTCAAAGAAAAAAATATAGAACAATGTTTTGTGACCTTGAGACAGGCAAAGATTTCTTAAATAAGATACCATTCTTTATAAATAGAGGTGGGTGGGAGATGGGCTAAGTGGGTGGTAAGTATTAAGGTGGCCCTTATTATGAACACTGGATGTTTGTAAGTGATGAGTCACTCAGTTCTACATCTGAAACTAATATCTCACTGTTTGTTAACTGGAATTTCAATAAAAACTTGAAAATAAAATAGATAAATCTTCAAAAAGGAGGCAAGATTATGTTATGGGAAAAAGTCTCTTCAATAAATGGTATTGGCAAAATGGGACAGCTACATGCAGAAGAATGAAACTGGACCACTTTCTTTCACCATGCACAAAAATAAACTCAGAATTGATTAAGGACCTAAATGTGATATCTGAAACCATAAAACTCCTCGAATAGAGCACAGGCAGCAGGCAGTAATTTTTCTGACACTGGTTGTAGCAGCATTTTTTTCTAGATTTGTCTCTTGTGGCAAGGCAAACAAAAGCAAAAATAAGCAATTGGGACTATGTCAAAATAAAAAATTTCTACATAACAAAGGAAACAACAAAACTAAAAGCAACCTACTGAAAGGAAGAAGATATTTGCAAATGACATATCCAATAAAGTGTTAATATCCATAATATATAAAGAACTGATACAACTCAACACCAAAGAAAATCCAATTAAAAATGGGAAGAAGGCATGAACAGACATTTCCCCAAAGAATATATACAGATGGCCAAAAGACACAGGAAATGATGCTTGACATCACTCATCAAGGAAATGCAAATCAAAACCACAGTGAGATAGCACCTCACACCTGTCAGAATGGCTAACATCAGACCCAGGAGGATCATCTTGAAGAACAAAGTAGAAAGTTGCTGGTGGCGGCGATGATTAAGAGCAACACTGACTGAGCTCCTGCTGCGCACGCGCCTCCGAGCTGCCCGCGCGCCTCACCTGCGTCACTCTGTCAGATGGAAGGCAGAAGCCAGACACGCTGAGGGTGAGCTGTTCGTTCAGAATGGGTGGGAAGAAGAGAGAAGGAATCCCTTTCACAGACTAAAAACGGCCTGGAGTCTGAATCACAGTGTGTGCTGAAATAGCTCTGGCTGCTGTGTCTCAGGGAATTACACCATGCATGACTGGGCCACCAGCAGAGCCCTTCTGGTGACAACGATGGATACTGGCTGCTGTCAGGGTCACACAACACAGGTGGAAAGGAGCAGAGTTTGAATATTCTTCAAAGCCACTTATTGCAAGACTACCATGCTTCTCCCTTAACATATGTTCAGCCCGAGAAAAGGTCGTCTAGCACTGAAAACCCTAAGCAAAAAGGTGAGAAAAGAGCTCAGCAGAGTAGACCAGAGGCATCGCGCCAGCCAACTCCGAAAGCAGAAGAAGGAGGCGGTTCTGGCAGAGAAGAGACAGCTGGGCGGCAAAGATGGTCCTCCTCATCAGGTACTGGTGGTGCCCCTCCATGACAGGATTTCCCTGCCAGAGGCCTTTGGGTTGCTACAAGATAAGGACACCGGAACAGTACACTTGAACGAATGGGGAAGCACCCATAGCTTTATGCTGTTATGCCCCCGCTTGAAACATCGGTGGTTTTTCACATCTGCAAGGCCAGGAGATCTGCACACTGTTTTAGACATGGCCAAAGTCGCGGATACCATCCTTTTCCTCCTTGATCCACTAGAAGGCTGGGACAGCACTGGGGATTACTGCCTTTCCTGCCTCTTTGCTCAGGGCCTTCCCACCTATACACTAGCTGTCCAGGGTGTTTCCGGCCTCCCACCAAGGAAGCAAACAGATGCCAGAAAGAAGCTAAGTAAAGC
>PITA01023691.1:0-27647 GCA_004023965.1 Spilogale gracilis
AATAAAAAAAAAAAATCTAAAAAAAAAAAAAAAATCTCTATCTGGTAAGGCATCCTGAGCTTCCTAGACTTGCTAGAAAAACTGTATAGTCTAACCTTCTCTCTGGCTCAAAGAACCTTTTCTCATTCTCCCTAGAAGCTGTCATTTCCGAATTACACAGGGATGTATAATTTATATACCTGAAACAAAGCACCCAGGCTAAACCAAGAGTGTGCACAGCCTCAATGTGTGAGTTCCTGTTCTCTTGAATTTCACGACTTTAGATTTCAGCAGGGGTTTCATAAAAAAGAAAAGATATTATACCGCTGACTCCACAAAAACAAACCTGGCATTTCAAACCACCCACAGAAGGCTAGAGTCTTTGCTTTAGTGCCCACTTAAGCTCAGAGCTCCAACTGGGTCTATCTGTGACAGTATAGTGCACCAGCAATTTAAAAGAATCTACCCAGATTGATTCAGTGGCACCATCTACAAGGCCAACAGTCAGCCATATCAAGCTTTAGTGAGGCATTTATTCTCTCTGATGGCTGGTCATGTCCACATTAAATAGACATTCTTTTCCTGAATGCACAAAGATGATATGATCGATATGTATAATAAGCTCAGCAACTTCTGAAATACCACTGAGGAGGACTCAGCTAAATGCTGCTCTACTCAATCGAAAGAGATCCCTTTAATGAGGCATCAGTTTCCCCTAAGACCCAATTCTTTTCACTAAGCTAAGCGCCTGGCCCAGAGAATGTCCATCACTAAGCACACAAATCGAGGCCCTTCATCAGTGGTCTGGCAGCAGGAATCTCCAAGGATAAGGATTACACCTTACATCAAAACACCAATTCCCGGGCGCCTGGGTGGCTCAGTTGGTTGGGCGACTGCCTTCGGCTCAGGTCATGATCCCGGAGACCCGAGATCAAGCCCCACATCAGGCTCCCTGCTCCGCGGGAAGCCTGCTTCTCCCTCTCTCACTCCCCCTGCTTGTGTTCCCTCTCTGGCTGTGTTTCTCTCTGTGAAATAAATAAAATCTTTAAAAAAAAACACACACCAATTCCCAACAGTGTTCAAAGCCAAGTTCAAGCCATCCTATTGGTCTGTGTGCTATTTACCCCAGTCTCCAAGAGAACTTTGCCAACGAGAGTTGGAGAGAGACAGAAAATCTTCTGCATAGTAACTCTTGGCCACCATATCCAATTTTCTAGACCGTTTGTATCTGGGTGCCTCTCTCTCCAGCTCTGTCTAACCTCTGAAGTGACACAAAGGCTACAGATGCATAATTCATGGAACAACCTCCCAGCCAAGGATATAGATTTGTTTGTTTTAGTCCAGCTGCAAATCCATTCAGCTTTTCAGAACCAATCCCAGGGACGGAATCCAGAAGTTGCAGACATTAGGGTAAAAACTGAAACCTCAACTGGATTATTAACACCACATTCATATAATTGGGGCATCCTAACTGCACCATTTAGTTTATAGTTTGTGCTGAAAACTCAGAGGCTTCATGGAACAATCAATATGAACTTGATCTATTCCATGATTTTCAAGTTACTATAAATGTCAATGAAAATAAACTCTAAAACATTTCCTTTCTTGTCAGTGAAAATAAAAATAAATACCTTAATGCTTTGCTATATGCTTGCAAAAGCAGAAAACAAAAGGTTTACAAACCCTCAGGCCAGAAATCTCAACTCTTTCATAAAAGGAGAAGCAAGATAAAAGGAAGAAGAAAAAACACCAAAGTTTCCTGTAGCATATGAAATGGACTATTACTTCTGTCTTATACACTACCATATTAAGAAATCAAAGAACCCCAAGGAATATATAATTTAAGATTTTTAATTGCTAGGTAGCATTTGATGCTAGATATCATATGGGCTCATTATGGTACTAAACCAAAGGAAACGAAATAGGTTTTTGCAGTCATCATCCAAGAAACCTAACATATTCAGAAGAAATGAATTTAATGTTTAGGACCCATAAGGGTTTTCAAATCCTTCTGGTAGAAAATTCCAGCAGTTGTTCTTTCCACATTTTTTTTTGTATTATTGCCCTTAAAAAAGGAGTTTTTGTTAAAAAAAAAAAATTCCTCTCCTACAAAAGTTTCTATGTATGCTAATTTTTTAAAGGTGATAAGAGTTAAACTACAGAGATTTTTGAGGTAAAGATTTTCAATAATAACAAGTTACTGAACCAAGGGAGGTAATGAAATTTATCTCCCCTCAAATCTTCACCCAGCAAATGTCCTAGAAACAGGATGGGAAACCAAAGTCCCTCAAGGTCCCTCCCACTAGTAAGATTCTGTGAAATCAAAGAACTTTTACTTATTCAAGGAATTAAATACTTTTTGCAAAGAAATATAATTATCATGATCACACATCATGAATTTTACTGAAAGTTACTATTTCAAATATTTTATCATTGCTCCTATAAACCATGAAAATTGTGCCAGAAATTTCAATATTCTGGCATCTGAATCGCATTTTGCAGACTGCCTCTCACCCTTGGAAGTGGCACAAAAATCCTCTCTCATACCATGTGGTCCAATTTGGGTTTGGAAAATAGGTCACTATAATTATAATGATAATGTCTAACACTCTTACAGCCCTTTACAGGGTTTCCACATCCTTTAACTCCCTTGTTCCTTTCAATAATCCTGTAAGTTGGGTGTTTGATTTCTACAATAAACTTCTGGTGAACCTATATGATAGTACTTTCCAACAGAGAATTAGAGCATCCAGAAGATAAATGGCAGGCATGAGACATCACCCAATAAATTCAAAACAAAAAAACAGATCTTCTGATTCTTATGCCAGGCCTCTTTCTACAATCAATTCCATATAGTCCAATGTGTCAGCAATTTCAAAGAAACTACCTCCTTGTACCAATCAAAGTGTTGCAAAGAAATCATGCTAGAGGATGTAAACATCATGTATAAAGAGCATTCCAACTAGGGTCTCTATGTACCTATGATAAAACATTACTTTACCTGCTTTCGGATTTGATCACTGGTCTCTATTCTCCTTAATTATTTGTACTGTTGGGTGGGGGTGTTCGAAATTCACTGTTGAAATTTAATCTTCTCATTTTATAATTTTTGGGGCATTGCACTGATTCTAATTGCTTTGCACTTTTTAAAATTTTTTTTTAATTTATTTGGAGAGAGAGAGTAGGTGAGCAGGGGGAGAGGCAAGGGGGAGAGAGAGAGAAAGGAGAGAAGCAGATCCCCCACTGTGTAGGGAGTTGACACGTGCCTCCAACTCACAAGCCTGAGATCATGATCTGAGCTGAAATCAAGAATCAGACGCCTAATGGACTGAACCACCCAGACACATTCATTGTTTTGTACTTTTAATATTTACCCCCATACTTCTTCCTTACCCTCTCCAATACCCCTCTCTCAATTCCAGGGCTCCTAAGGAAAAAAGATATTCCTAACATTTAGTCTGAAAGCATGAATAAAAAAAAAAAATAGGTCACAGAAAGATGATGGAAAGGCTGGAATTTTACTATTTCCCCATTCCTTCTGAGTTCTTTTGATACTGGCAAAATATTTTTTTTTTTTTGAAACTTAATTCCCGGGACATTCATTAGATTCTCTTCTTATTTACCTGGAGGTACTGTACAAATGTCAAAGTTCAGTCTAAATGATTTTTTCATTGAACATTTTACTGGTAAACAATACTTAACTTCAAGACACTTTGAAAATTGTAGTAATTACAAATTCTCACAATACTTCTGAAATGCAAGTACTTCAAGGTCTTCGAAAAGGACTTATGATTTTATTTTGAAAACACCAGACAGATTTTAAAATATAGGTAGGTACTGGAGCACCTAGGTGGCTCAGTGAGTTAAGTGTCTCACTCTTGATCTCTGCTGGGGTCATGATCGCAGGGGTTGTGGGATTGAGCCCCCAGGTCGCCAGTCATGCTCAGTCTGCTTAGGATTCTCTCTCCCTCTCCCTCTGCCCCTCCCACCAAGCACTCAAGCTCACTCTCTTCCTCTCTCTTTCTAAATTTAATAAATAAATCTTTAACATATAGGTAGGTATCACTGATTTCCTCCTTACCAGTCCTCATAAAACTGAATGCTGACGTTTTCAACTTTTTATCTCAACCAAGAGAGCAGAAAGTTTTCAGAGCACTCCCAATCATTCCTTCAAATGAGGGAAAAGCCATGTCCTCTCTCTCCCCACAAACATAATCCCAATTTTAACTCCAAGTCCCAGTTTTGGTAAAATATGTCACTTATCCCAAATATACTACAAGTTACCCAAGGGTAAAAACCTTTTATTTCCTCCATGCCTCACCTAGGAGAATGCCTAGCACTTAGAATATACTCAGTCAACGAGCTAGTACATTTGAATACATTCACAAATCTTAAGTGTACAAATATAGAGAAATAATCAAATAAATTTCAGGGAAACTAATTCTAAAAATAAGTATATGCAAGTTAAAAGAATTGTAATATCCAGTGTTAACGAGTAATCTCCTAGTGTTGGAAATGTAAATTGTTTACAACTTTTAGAAAAGTTGTATTTTATTTGACGTATTTGACTGTATGCAATAAAAGCCTTTAAAAATGTACATACGCTTTCATTCAGCAATTTTATTTCTCAGCATTGTAGGAATTATTTCAAGGAAATGCATGCAAAAATATGCATGTTCAGGAATGTTTATCTCAGTGTCTTTTTTCTTAGAAACAAACTATATGCCAAACAATAGGAATCTGGTTAAATAAATTACAGCTTAGTCATGGGAAGACTAAAATGGAATACTATTTTGCACTAAAATATACTCTGTAGATAAATTTTTACTGCCATGAAAGCTATTAACAATATATTAGGTTTTTAAAGGAAGCATAGTACACTATAAGACCATTTTATTTAAAAAAACACTATATATCACACATAGAAAGCAACATTAAAAGACATATATCAAAATGTTGATAGTTACTGTGTCTGGGTGGGAAAATTATAGGCTTTGTTTTTCTTTTAGCTTATTGCTTATTCTACCACTTCTATGGTGTCTGTGTATTTTTATAAAAATAAATCACTTTAATTAAAAATTAATTAACACATAGTCTTCTCATAGACAGCCATGCCAGCCCCATTCACAGTCCTAAAGGATCTGTCAGTTACATGACTTAACTTCAAAACATTCTGACACACACTGTCCCTGAAAGTGAAGCTTATGAGAAAATACTTTCAAAGAGAAAGGACATCCCCAATCCCAAACAATTTATAAGGCAGGTGGAAAAAAATGCTAGTATCTCTGCTGGTTGAGATTATGAATGATAGAAAGACGGTATTTTTAGAAAATATTTTATCTCCCTTTTTATCTCTACTTGTTCTGAGATAGATTTCTATTAAGCATCATTGAACTTGTTAATTGAGATTTTAAAAGGGGGTGAGAGAGCAATCTGAAGAAAAGAAGTGATTTCTTTTGCAGATGTAAGAACTGAACTTGATTACAAGTCAGTTTCTAGAGCTATCTCCGCATCTGGCCTAAGGTTGGGTCTAAGTCAACCGTCTTAACACAGACCCATTGGATCGGTTTTATTGTAGAGTTCTGCAAGAAGGTTAGAAAGTAAAATTTAAATAATGCAAAAGAAATATTATAAAAGTCCTTTACAGATTACAGAGTACTTCCACATTCATGATCCCACTGGACCAGATGGAATCCTAAGGATAAGACAGTCTCGACAGATGACCAGTTAGAGGGCCATCCACATGTATGAAATCATAAGAACAGTTAGATTTATACAAGGGTACCCGTTGAGCCTTGATGATTTTACCTGAACCACCGCCTTTTAGCTTGAGATCCTTTGAAGATAGTCACTGCACTCCATGTGGATCATTTTGTAGCATTGTTCTCGGCCACAACACAATGATTACAATGCAGTTCTAAGGGCAGAAGACACATCATAACACTAAAATCCAACCCCGGCCTGGAGCAGGCCTGCGGAGAAAGTCTTATTCTCTTATTGATATATTCTAAATGGGATGGCTGTATAATTGGCATATGAGACCAAAATTGTGTGTTTCCACATATGAAACCTATATTACTTTATTGTCTTGTTGTGACATGGAGCAATTATGTTCCCACATTTTAATCTGTGGCCAGGACATCAAATGTGCTAAAAAAAGGTCAAAGAGGTGCTGTGAAATTGTGGATTCTAGCCCTGAGGCTAACGTTGTGGCAAGCAAGGCAGGTGTGCAGCTGTGTGCAGCTGTGTCCAATCACAGCTGCAGAACCGCCCTAAAAATCGCCAGGACTTGTTACATTGTCTTTCTGTCCCTGCCAAAGCCACTCCCCCTAACACAGAACGGAGTTCCACAACCCTTTGGTTATATAAGAGATATTAACACCCATCAGTCTACAGATCCTAAAATATACATTCAGCAAAACTCACTTACCACATTGTTTCATGTCTGTTTACACGTTTCAGTTGGCACCATCAAAAACAAAGTACTCCATTTTTTTTTCATTCTACCCAGTAATATCCCTTCTCTTTTAGGGAAATATTCAATAATCTTATTAGCTTGAGAGTGTAAGTAGGCTGAGTTCCCATTCTACAAGAGGAAGTTTGAGACTTCAGAGCTTTTTAAATGTTCTGCCTTCTACTACTTCTAATAATTAAAAAAGAAAAGAAAAGAAAAGAAAAGAAATGAAATGAAAAAGAAAGAGAAGTACAAAGGCTCTTAATGAAAAGAAAGGACACTTGCCTAGAAGGTATAAAAAGCATGGTCACCTTAACAAGACACTATCTCTCCCTGAGACTCTTTTTTCAGACAGTCACTTGGGCTCACTGACATTTGACCTTTTCGAGGCCCTGTTTTTGACTTTCCTTTTAAAACTCTGTTACCTCTTGGTTTCTATGAGTCTGTCTTTCACACAAGGAGAGTAGGGCTTGGCTCCTCAGAGCAGTGCTTGGCAAGCACAGAGGCAGGAAACGCAGAAGGGAATGAGTCTGTCAGACTCATTTTCTTCTAGTTCAAATGTTTATTTCAGATTCGGGAGGAAGTGGAGTGGTTCCTTTCCATTTCCTCGTCTCTGGAACCTGCGAGTTGTATAAGGCTTTGAGAATCCTGCTCTGTCACACTCACAGGTTCACAGATGGAGAGAGAGGTTCTTTTCAGAAAGCCCTGGTTTGAACAGAGCAGGATTCATAGCTCTCTGTGCCCTCCCACAACTATCTCTTACTGGGTTTTGACTGGAGCCTTGAGCAGGACAACAGAGAGCAACGGGGAGGATAAAGCTGGTGGGCTCAGGAACATCCCATTCCAGCTTCCAAGGAGTCGGGACCCTGTCCCAGCTGACATTAGTCCCCAGCCCTGCTACGTGGCGCACCTGAGGCCACTGCTCAGCAGCGAGGTCTGACGTAATTTGTGCATGCCACAATGAAATCTGTCCTGAGCCCACTTTCTAGGTTCCTGAGACTATGTCTGACATCAGGATGGAGTTTCAGCAGCAAAACTTAAAACATACCTGTTTTAGTAATGAGCTGATTTCAACCTTGAACATGCTGACTTTTCCACACCGTGATTTCTCTCTCTCTCTCTCTCTCTCTCTCTCTCTCTCCCTCTCTCTCTCTTTTTTTCTTTTTAAATGGAAACCTATTTATCTCACTGCACTCATCAGCTTGACTCTGCAACTTGCTTTATTGTCTATGCAGTTGACACAGGTCATTTTTAATGCCAAATGGAGACCATCAGAAACCAAATTAGCAAATCTTGTGGTGAGTTTACTACTAAACTCTAACAGATGTGCCTGACTCTAACTGTAGGCATCAGGACCAAAGCATAATTTTAGGTACAAATTACTTACTGGGAATATTTATAGACAAAAAAAAAAAAAAAAAAAAAAATTCTTCAGTAAAGGAGACCCGAAGACATTTAACTCAGATTATCCTGTAGTTTAACAATTGATAGAGAAGTAACATTGTAAATGAATTAATCATGGTTTGCTTAGGAAAGTTTCCAGGGCAGAGTGCTTGATCTAATCACATAGGTTTTGTCAAAGCACTTTAAAAGATAAAAATCTGACTCATTACCTCTACTCATAGTGTAGTTTTTTTGAGTTGCATTGCTGTTCAGTAGTCACTGATCATGTTCCCTAAGATCTATGTATGCAAAATACATACCCTTAAGTACAACTTTATTTACACTTAATATATATATTTACATTTACACATCCAATAGTACAAACTAGTTTTTATATTATATCTGCCATGCTCTAGAGCAACTCCTAAAATGAATTAGCCCTTCTATATGTTGGGATTCCCTCTATGCAGTGTCAACTGCATAGACAATAAACCTAGGATTCCCTCCTGGGTAAATAAAAATACATTTATTATGATTCATATGAGCTAACAGTATATTGAAGACTGATATGTCTTCACTAGGTGCAATCACAATATTCACTTCAGAAACCAAAAATAGTCAAAATGTAAATTGCATAGCCACCTAATTTTTTAAAATCATCTCTACTGGTCACTGACTAAATAAGGTACACTTATTGTAAATACAATAAAGTAACAAGTCTCTCTAATCAAAGAAAATCAGGATGAAGTGAGGAAGAAGAAAAGGAAAGCTAAGGAAACATTGTAAAGGTCATAATGAGACAAGCATTTCTACTTGAAGCTATTTTCCCTACACTACAAGCAAGCTATGCCAAGTCATGTACTCTTCACACACAAAATTATATTGTATCAAATTTAAATTTGTTACAACTGCCATGCACATTAAACCAGTGATAACGAAAATGTAACTGAATATCTGATCTAGTGAAACAGCGACCAACATTAGCTCCCAGCCACATGAAGACAATCTCCAATGCCATTACTGATGTCAGCTAAACCTCAGCCAGTTTGTCTTCTCTAGCCATTTTTAAATAAATATGTAACTATCTCAATTAGGAGATCTTGAAGAAAGCCTCATGATGAGGTGATTTTGTTGCTCATTCTCAGTGCCCTGCATTTGCTGTACTTAAAATAGACACTTGTACCAATGTCCTTTCTATTACCCGAAGGGGAAAAAAAAATCACATACACATCAGTCCTTTTTCTTTCAGCTCACAGACAAGCAACTTGATCCACCCAGTGTTGAAACCTGAGTAGGTCACTGTACACCATGATAAAATTCCCTAATCCCTGAGCCAAATCTCCCTAAGGGGGGCCTCCTCCTGATCCTCCACTTCCCAGGCTGACTTTTCCATTCGCTCTCTCCTCTTTCCCCCTTTCATTTCCCCTACCTTCAAGCCTTGATATGTGATCCTCGCTGGGGGCTCAGGTTTCCGTTTTTACAGCTTAGGCCGTGCTAGCTGTATACATTCCTTTCTTTCTGCAGGGCAGTGATTACTTACCAGGGTTTAGTTTACACTGGTCCAGATGAAAGCCGTTCAGATGAAGGCAAACACAGCTAGGCAGCTCCAGCGGCACCGATATGAAGCTGCACAAGGCCACATTGTGCTCTCCGTGACATTTGGTTGCACATATTTTTATACAGGGCAACCAACTTGTTATGTTACTCTTGGGGACAAGGAGGGGTAATACTACGATGAGGCTTAAGGAGGGGTTTTTGATGTGGTTATTAATATTAAAAGCAGAAAAATATTAATGAGTTCAAAATAACTCTTTCACTGTTTGACTTTGAGAAATTACTTTTGAAATGAGGACTTCGGCGGTGCTCTTCTATTAGAGGAATACCTACAAAACAATTCCACTAGAAATGGGAATTCATGCCTCTTGGCATGGGGTGCACTGACATGACTGAAGATTTCCGCCAGGATCTCCCATACATGGGTCCAAACCAGACAGAAAATGCCAATCCTACAGGCAACTGAATTATTTGCTGTGTAAAACTTCTTACTTAATGCTACTCTGAACAGAAATGATGAGGACTAAAACTTCAAATAGTAGATGGTGATTTGGAAGAAAAAAAACATTTTAAAAGCAGAAAATTCTGTGCACGAAGGTTAATACCATACTTAGTCCGGCAGTATTGGCTAAAAATTGTGTAATTTTTCCCCTTCACACAATGTTGTTTTTGTTTCTTCCTCCCCAGTTCAGACAAACATCTGTTATACTGCAGAAGGACAACTATCTCCCAAACCACGGAGTGCGCCCGCAGCCAAAGTCAACAACGCAAGCCCCAAGCATTGAGCACAGTCAGCCTTTATATCCAGCCGGGATAACATTTCACATGTTTTGATTAAAATTAGCTAATTTGTAATTCTAGAACCTATGAAACTTAAAAGCTGCCATCCATATAGATCACATTAGGCAGTGTTTTAAAGGGCCAGTGCCCACTATGATTTCCTAGTGCTTCACTTCTCTCCTCTTCCTCCTCCAATTTAAATGAAATGGAAAAGTAATCTGGAAATGCAGGGCAGGAGGGAAGAGTAAGTGAGAAAGAATGGTTTTTGTAGACTGTTTCAATTCCACCCCCATTGTAAGACTACTCCCACTGGTCTCTCTTTAAAAAAAAACAAAAACAAAAAACAAAACAAAAAAAACTATCATTGAATTCAATGGTGGTTTCCATCAGAAGGAATGGCACTGATTTCCAAGACAAATCTTCCTTAACTCTCCTTGGACTCATTGATGTTCAGGCACAAAGTTCCTCACTGAGAAATAAAAACTCTAATCTCCAAATTGAGATTGCTACAGACATTTTCCGGTGGAAAGGAAAGCTAAACATATGCCCCTAGGTATTCATACAGCAAGTCTTATCCATGTGCCCCTTTCTAAACAGGGGCTTCCCAGAAGACACATAGAATATGCTTGTTCTGATCAAAAAAGCGTCAAAACGCGATAATTGTATTTAGTTGCATACCATTTTCATCCAGTCTGTCTTTTAAACACAAACTTTGCCAACCTGACCAAGTCAGCTGGCAGTTTTAGAATTCTATGCAGAAGATGGGGAACACCAGGACGGCTGCAGAATGAAAACTAAAGTCCCCCTGAAAACTGCTGCTTGTTTGTAATTCACAAAAAGAAAAAATATATATATTTTTTGAAATCTAGAGAGACTCGTGAAATCAACGCAGAATAAAACCCTCACCAAGCAAAAGCTTCAACTTCATGGAAAATGGGGGGGGGGGGGTCCGGAGCTGAGCGGTGCTCTTGTGCAATCCTCCAACGCGAACAGCTGGAGCGCCAGGCTGCTGCGCTCACCACCTCTGGAGCACCGCTGGCCTGGCGGGGAGCCCGGCCTCGCGGACAGGACTCGGGGCTGGCCTTTCCGAACAATGGGCAGGCGCTCCGGAAGGCCGCCCCTCAGACAGTTATCTTTCAGCCGGGCTAGCCCGGGTCTGCTAAACTGGGAAGCGAAGCACGCAAAGGCGAGCGGGAGGCGGAGGCAGAGGAGTGAGAGTAGCGGCCAGGGGCGGGCGAGGCAAACCGGCCGTCAAAACGGTACCCAGACCCATGCCGCTGGGGCCGCACTTGCCGGGGCACTGACAGCCTCTTTACACCATCGCAGCTAGCTAGTTGCGGGGAAGCGGGATAGAGGAGCGAGGAGATGAACTGGAGGGCAGGGTGGAATCAAGCGCTCCCGGGGTTCTTCGGCCCGGCGGCTCCTTAAGTTTGGAGCGATCCGAGAAATGGTTCCCGAAGAAAAGGGGGGAAACTACACCGCCGACTAGGAAAGCCTCTTCACCATGTCCACCCGCCACTTGGGCCCCCGGTCCCCTCCCACTGAAACGCGCCTGTGCCAATCTGGGGTTTATAAGGTTAAATAGTATGTGGTTTCCCGGCCGCCCCCACCCCATCAAATCGGAGGTAGGCAAATCTCGGGGATTCAGCCCGCGAGTTGGCCTCGGTTTTGCACCTGGAGGAAGAGCTCAGGGTTTCTGGGCATCCTACAGAAACTGACAAGCGCTCCCCGTACCCCCCAAATCCATACAACGGCCCAAAGGGAGCGGGCGGAAGAAAGAGCTCAGTCCCTCCAGCCCCGAAGTCCAAAAATACCTTCATTTCCTCATTGATCTCCCTTTTCACTGGGTGAGCCGGTTTCCTGCTCCTTTTATTTTCCGGAGGTCTCCCTTCTTTCTCCATTTCTGCCATGTTTTTGTGTCTGGTTTCTGTGGAGATGAAATGGCTGCTGCCGCCGCCGGTGGTGGTGGTGGTGGTGGTGGTGGTGGTGGTGGTGGTGGTGGAGGTGGTGCTGATGGTGGCAATGCTGGCGGAGGTAGCGGGGCTGGGGCTGGGGCTGGGGCTGGGAGGGGGGAGGGCAGGCGGGCGCCGGAGAAGCGGGGTCTCTTCTAGCGGCGGAGAACGTCAGTGGCTGTCAGAGGGAAAGGTAGCTCGAGGAGTCTCGGGGATGCCGCCGCCGCCGCCGCTCCTGCTCCCGCTGCCGCCGCCGCCGCCAACGCCGCCGCCGCCGCCGCTGCCCCTGCCGCCGCCGCTGCTTCTGCCGCTCCCGCCGCCGCCGCCGCCGCCGCCGGGCTGCATCCTCGGTGCCCCGTGGAGTCGTCAGCCATCTTCCGTCGCTCTGTCCGTCTGCATGGGCGAGGGGAACGAGGGCCGGGCGCGGAGAGAGCTGCTCTGGGCGTGCGTGCGTGGATGTGTGTGTGCGCCCGGGAGAGCGCGCCAGCCCCGGCGCCCAGCGCCTCCCGCGAGCCGAGCCGGGGGCGGGCCGGGGGCCGGCGCGGGGAGGAGGGGGCGGGAGGGAGCTGGGGCTGGAGGGGGCGGGAGGGAGGGGGAAAGGTGGGGGGGCAAGGACGGCCCCCGGCTCCCGAGCGGGCGTGGCTTCCACCGTCACTGGATACGCGGATGCTGCGCGGCTTCGGGGGCTGCTCGCGGCCGCTTGCTCATCCGCGGCGGGCACCCGCGGGACGCGGCGCCCCTCGCGGCCGCCACCTGGGCAAGACGGTCCCCGGGGCCGCCCAGACCCCAGCTGTTCTCCTTAGCTCAGTGATGTGGGCTCGCGTGGGTCTGGAGTGGGCTTTCGAGCCCGTCCTAGAAGCTGCTGAGGAAAAAAAAATGAATGGGGGTGAAGGGAGGAGGGTGGGCGGTAGCAGGGCACGGGGACCCGAGGTCGAGTTGCAGGGGGGCCGTTTTGCTTTCCTCCCGGGAAGGCAGACCCCGCTCGCCGCCTGGGGGTTCGAGCGCGGGGGTCTCGGGGGAAGGAAACCACAGCGCGGACCTCCCCCCGCAGTTGCCAGGACTGTGCTCCCCTCCGGCTGCTACCTCAGGGCGCGCGGAAGCAGGAGGCCCCCTGGAGAGATCCCTGTGCCGGCTCCGCGGGTCCCCAACGCGGCGCGGGCTACGACTGCGCTGGCAAGACCGCTTTTGCCTCTCAATGAACCACTCAGAAGTAGGACATCTCGGCCCTCAGCCCCTGTTCTTTTTTCCCTCCAGTTCTCTCTCTCTCTCTCTCTCTCTCTCTCTCTCTCTCTCTCTGTCTCTGTCTCTCTCTGTCTCTCTCTCTCACACACACACACACACACACACACACACACACACACGTGTCTCACTACAAAGTAACAGCTTTACCCTGTGACCCCGCGCGCATCCTTGTCCCAGTGCCCTGGGTTTAACCTCAAAAGCATTGGGTGCTGCTGGGAGCGCAGGGTCCCGCGTAGGGTTCCGTCCTCCGGGAGCTGGTTGCCCTCGCCCCGCCGGACGGGACCCTCCCTACTGCGCCCGGCGACTCAGCACCGCGACTTCCCTGCGCCCGGCTGCTCTCCCCCAGCCACGATCGCTCCCCCTGAGCTCTCGCGCCCCCGCTTTGGCCCTCTCAGTCCACGCCTGGGGCCAACCAAGCTCGGATTGCGTTCGTCGCTCCCTGGGCTGAGGGCATTGGTGTGAGCGGTTTGGTGAGGTTTTTGTGAGATACGCAGCCCTGAAAGCTCGTACGCGCTGCAGGAGGCACATTGACTTTCCCCCTCTTCGCTTTCCCGCGCCGCGACACTTCGTAATTACCTGACACAATGCGATATGGGGGTGTCCATTGTTCCACTGCTTGTTATTATGGAGTGTTCATTATAACAGTGGTGGAACTTAAAATTACACAATTTTTTAAGTACTTAAAGATTGAATGAATCGGTTTGGTGAATATGAGTCAGCTTTCCATTAAAATCTGTTTGGCCTGTCAAACGAGGCTCATTCTGGGTATCACATTGCCTAATTTGCATTTTAGCATTGTTTTGCTTCTTGAACGTCAAATTAGAGAGATTTGGGAGCGTGCTCGGGAGGGCTAAGGACCTCTACGGTGGCTATTTTGCATCTTAGCATTATTTTCTTTCGTAAATGCTAAAATACAAATACTTGGGAGTGTGTCCAAGAAAGCTGAGCACCTCCCCTCGCCTCTTCTCTTCCCTGTGTGGAGGAACCGGGAAGCCGCACCCTGGTCTGCGTGGCTCGCTGGATCCCAGGCGAGCCAGGAGGCCAGAGTGAGCGAGGCAGAATCAGACTCTGCTCCTGCAAGGGGTCCAAGCAAAATATTTGCCCGGAAAAAATGTTTAAGATCCGAGGGCGGTTATCTGGGGCAGAAAAAGTCAAGAGAGGAGGATTATTGAGTTTTTAGGGAACGCGCTGCGGTACAGGCGTCCCTTTATTCAAGATTTTTCCACCAACCTCTGGGAGTGTACCCAGGTATACACAGGTGTAAGCCCAAGTCTTCTGAGAAGTCTTGAAGCCAGTAGGAGTCCATAAACGACCTACAGTGACGGTGGCAACAAGAATGAGGAGAGGAGCCCAAAGCTGTATGCACTGACACACTACTCCCCACTCCCCTTTCCTAGAACAATAACACAACATTCCTCAACGTGTGAAGTGGGTGTATTTCTCAGTGAGGAATAGCATCCTAATGCTGCCACCAGTAGGGAGGGGCAAAGAGCGGGTCTTTTCGGTTTTTCAATCTGAATGTCATCCAAAACATCTGATAATACGTGGGTTGGAGGTAGTTTGTTTTCTCTGTTTTGTCCTCTTGGTCTTTAATAAGAAGTAGACAGAAACTTTTTTTTCTAGTTTGGATATTCTAAAACGGTGGGAACATATGTTGTGAAGTCTACACAAAGGGAAGCTTTTTGTCTTCTGGAAACATATTTAAGTCCCCTCTGTTTCCTTTAGTGCCAGAAGCATTACAATCGATTCACTGTTGTTCACTTGATATCAAATAACAAGTTATATACCCAAAGTCCTAAGATACAGTTTCACAAGTTAAGAATAAACAGAAAAGGTGAACTGTAGCCCAGAGTTATATTTAGAGGCAGCTATAGTTCATTTAAAGAAAATTTCTTCTTTCTGCAATGGCTCATTTAATAAAAATAGTGATATTAATCAGCTACCTGTTCTTTCACAGTCCTATGTCCTCCAGAAAACTGAGGTTGATGATATTGTCTTGGACTCCACGATGCTTATCTTCAGTGACAGAATGAAAGCTCATATAGTATGTGTGTGGGAACTTTTAGTCCAGAATGAACTTCAGAACTAATGATTGTTATAGTTTGTTAATGACAAGTTTTAGGTTTTTTTCAAATGTATTATAGATGAAGACTATTATAACAAGAGTTGCTGCTTTATGAATTTGGACATATCATGAGTCTAATAATGTTCCACAGATAACTTTATACCATCTATTGGACCATAACCCTATGTAGGTAGAAAGAATGTCCTACATCTCAAAAGAGACACTCTTTCCACACTATGATTTACCATTATGCTCCAGCCACCAGCTCACACACACACACACACACCACCACCACCACCACCACTGCCGCCATTCAAGGCCCTAGACATAGAAATAGTCTTCAATATTCCCTTTATGACCCTTGTCAGTCTCCAAGAGAAGTATAGGACTGACCATTTTTATACATTCCTTGGATATATTTTTATGACTTTTACTCTTTAAGGCCTCTCTTGGTGTTTATTCTAATCAGATTCACCTAGAAAATACATCAGAGAGAAGATAGGAAAGCACCAGGATGGTGTGCTTTGGGCCCTCCAACTCTAGATCTGTTTCTTTGTTATCTCTAAGAACATGTAACTCAAAGCTCAGTCTTCAGCATAGTGAGGAATGGATAAATATTTGCTGATTGATTTGTATGACATAATAACAAGCTTACAAAGAGACTTTCCTGTTTGTTGTTTGAAAGTAATGCTCATTTTGAACAAGCCCTGTGGTCTAACCAAATACAGGGACTAAAATATGTGGAGTAGTTACTATGCTGAACACATTATAAAAATTACCTCATTTAATACTTACAAAATCTTATGATGTGGATGTTATTGTTATCCCCATTTCACAAATGAGGAAACTAAGGTTTACACAAGCTGTTATTAAGTCACAAGCTAGTAAGTACTGGGCTTTGTGTCCAGAACTTTCTGTTCAACTCTAGTTATGGAGTTCTTAATACTATGATAACCTGATTTAATGAGCCCCTTTTAATTATCTGTATTTTTATCTGATCTAAGTTCCATTGATTTTTTTACATTTTAATACCTCTGAGATTGTGATATATCCTACAGTGAATTCTTACAATTATAAATGACAGCTTTTTTCTCCCCTCAATACTCCATAAAATAATAGTACATTCCCCAATCAGTGGTGTATTTGGTTATGTTAGGTTGTGCTGCAATAGCAAATCAGAAAATCTCAGGACTTAAAGCAACAAACATTTCTACTCCTTGCTCACACAAAGTCTCCTGAAGATCTGTGTGACTCTCCAGACCAACTGTCCCCCATGAGATGGTTTGGCATTGAACCTCCATCCCAGCATGTACTTCCATACTCACTTCTCTAGAACCCCTGAAGGATCTCTCACCAGCAATTAAATGCTCCAGCCCTGCAGTGATATATGTCACTTCTGCCTCCAATCCATTGGCCGGAGTTAATCATATGATTCAGTCCAACAGCTAGGGATGCTGGGAAATTTAATTCTCCCATATTCCCCACAGGAGAGGAGAACTGGATATGGGGAGCATTTAACCTATACCACAAGGCATCTTCATTGAATAAAATATGGTCATTAGGATCAATCAGTGTACATATCAGGGATCTTTTTTATTCAAACCAATGAGCAGCAATTGGCCTGTGATTTGTTATATGCCACCTAAAACATACTTTCAAAGTTTATGCTCATGTTTAATTTCAGAGAACAGAAATTCAAAATCAAGTTCAAAAAGAACATTATGCAACAGTATAACTATGATACAGGGGCTTTAACCAGGGGTCTACAGGTGAGATTCCAGACCTTGGAACCTCCTAAAATCATATACAAAACATTCATTTTTTCTAGGGAATGGGCACATACCAATCATCATATTCTCACTTGGGATTCATGACTTGGTCATTCATTTATTCAGCAAATACATATATTGAGGCCCTGCCATAGTCTAAGCACTCTTTCATGTGCTTGAGATCTAGCAGGTAACACAACAGAAAAGTTTCCAAATTTCAGAAAGCTTATAGTCTGGAGAGAGGACGATATGCAAGCAAACAAGCAAATGAGAAGGTAATTTTAGATACAGATAGATGACAAAAGAATAATGTGATAGAAAAACTGGAGTGGGATACAAGGGTCAGAGGTCTGCTTTAGCTAAAGTGATCATAAAAGACCTCTATGAAAAGAAATTTCACTTCAAATGGGAAAGATGAGAAAGAACTGCCCATGCAAAAATCTTGGAATCCTGGAGAAAAGTGTTCTGGTCAGATTTTTTTAAAAAGTTGTATTTATTTGTGTGTGTGTGTGTGTGTGTTTATTTATTTATTTCAGTGTGTGAGCATGTGAGCGGGAGTGGGGGTCAGGCAGAGGTAGAAAGAGAATCTCAAGTAGACTCCCTGCTGAATGCCGAGCCAGCCAGCCCCAAGGCTCCGTGGGCTGCATCCCATGACTCTGAGACTATGACCTAAACCAAAACCAAGAGTCGGTAGCTCAACTGACTGAGCCAAACAGGCATCCTCTGGTCAGAATTTTGAAGGAACTGAAGAATGGATGTGCTAAGCATGTTTGAGAAATGGAAAGGTGTCTGTAGTGTAGAAGACAAAAAGAGCAGTAAAAGAAGCAGGGAAAGAGGAAAGCAGGGCCAGATTATATGGGACCTATAGACCATCGCAAGGGAACAAAGATGCTTAGATGATGGAAGGAGGCCTACTGTAGATTCCCAATCAGATTCAGTGCCCTGGGGAATGGGAGGAACAACCAGAACACTTGCTAGATTTGGGGGAATATGAAGGCAGAGGGCTGAAAAGATGACTCACGTCTCCCCCCTCAACACACACACACCCTTTAAGATAGAGCCTGAAACAGCATAAAGCCTTATGGAGCAAACCAGCTCAATACAGAGCAGGCTAGTGCAGTGGGGATAGGCAAAGTGGAATGAAGAAGCCTGAGCAGAAAGTCCTCGGGTAGCCATACTCTCCACTCACTATAATGTATGTGTTTCACATGTGGCTGAGAACAGAGCATGTGTGACTCCAAGAGACTGCAGAATCAGAGTAGTCCCATCCCCAAAATATTGGGTTAGAGACTCCATGAAGACTTGCATCTCAGAGGATGCTAGCTGGAGAGGTGGCTATGTCTGAGGAGTAAATGCCATCCACCCCACTAGATACCTGGACAAGAGAAGACCAAATCAACTTAGATTATCTGGAGGTTTTCTGCCTCCTAGCATAGTAGTTGTATGAAACAGAGACTGAGTTCACCTACGGAAGTAGAGAAATTTACAAGTAGAAAGTATCTGAGGTTTTTACATTGATACTTATAATTCACATAGATTTTTATTCTGTAACTCAAATTTGCTTTTAAGCAATTTTTACAAATGGAGTTTTCTGACTCCTGGAGTAAATGTGGGGCATGATCTGCCTCATTATTTAACATCTAAATAGTATTGCCCAAACAAAAATAGTTGCTTTGGGGTTACAACCTTTAATATCATAGTAAGACCAACTTAAACATAGAGCATTTTCGGCAGTCAATTCTGGTGCATATAAAACTTAACTTGGGGTGGCACCTGGGTGGCTCAGTTGGTTAAGCGACTGCCTTCGGTTCAGGTCATGATCCCGGACATCCGGGATCGGGTCCCACATCGGGCTCCCTGCTCGGCGGGAAGCGTGCTTCTCCCTCTCTCACTCCCCCTGCTTGTGTTCCCTCTCTGGCTGTGTTTCTCTCTGTCAAATAAATAAAATCTTTAAAAAAAACAAAAACAAAAACAAAACTTAACTTGGTATCCAAGTTATCTGCAATGGTCATTGTCTTCCTCAATGATATCCACTGATGAAATCAGAACTCTTCTCCTTATTTCGTTTATATAGATACTAATAGAGACTTATAATAATATATTTCCTTCAGACAAATAATCAAATGCCCTTAAACTTATTAGACCTCTGACAATCCTGTTGAGGGATATCATCAACTATTGTATGATGGATTCCTGCTGTGAGCCAACTATTTTGCAAACAATGTGTCATTTATCTCTCCCAACCATGGTTGAGAGTATAATTGTCCCCTTCCCCATTTGACATCTTAGGAGAGTGAGGGTGAGAATAGGGTTGCAAGTAGGAAATGGCCAGTCGAGGAGAAAAGTCCACAGTCCACCGATGTCAGGTCAAGTGAGCGATGCTTTCACCTACACTGCTCTCTGCTCTTCTCTGCTCAGCCCTTCTACCCCCTTTTCTTGGGAAAATAGAGCATGCAGCTAGGTAAATAATTTTAATTTCTTCTTTATTTTAATTTATACATGACTGTCATAAAAATGAAAACAGCTATACCAAAACACTCCATGTTTCAGAAATAATGTACTACATTTTAAAATTCTCAAACCAAATATGGTATTTAGTAAATAGTTACACAGGATTGATATCTGTGTTTTGACCCACCTCCTTTGAGAAACATTACATGTAGTAAAAAACATGCTTCTCTCACAGAAAATTTGTCTCCAATGTACTGTTTGGCCATAAGTTGTCTCTTTATTACATCCCAAAGGGAGGAAATTGAGTGGAAAAGACTCCACAGTTTAACTATGAGAGGACATTCTACATTTCAGTGGAAGGAAAAAAAAATTCATCAAAAGCTAAGTAGATACGGGACGCCTGGGTGGCTCAGTTGGTTAAGCGACTGCCTTCGGCTCAGGTCATGATTCCGGAGACCCGGGATCGAGTCCCACATCGGGCTCCCTGCTCGGCGGGAGGCCTGCTTCTCCCTCTCTCACTCCCCCTGCTTGTGTCCCCTCTCTCGCTGTGTTTCTCGCTGTCAAATAAATAAAATTTAAAAAAAAAAAAAAAAAAAGCTAAGTAGATAAATTAAGGATTCCATAATAAGTCTTGGGATATAGGCTATGCATTTGTTTTTTTGTTTCTTTTTAATAAGTCCATTAAAGCCACTAAATGTGTATGCCACATGCTAATAAGGACTGTGGCTTTGACTCCATTTTGGCCTTTCCATGTGAAGTCCGTGGGTCTTTAGTGCAGCTGATCTCCTTTCGAAAGCCTCAACGTGAGGGAGAGCCGGCAGAGACAGAGCGAAGGGAGAAGAGGCCGGTACAGAGACTGCAAGCTGTACTGCCCAAGAAAACGCCAGGATGTGTAGTCTGGGAAGGCACTGAAGTCCTAAACTGGAAAACAAAGCAAAACAAAACACAAACCCAGCATGGGAAAAAATGAAGTGTATTACTGAACACAGAGAGCACATTGGGGTGCTCTTTTTATGTGGTGAGCAGTAGAGTTTTGTGGCCTGGACACATGGACAATTGCTTAGAATTTAGTAATACAAAAGCTACGATTTATTGAATGCTTCTTGATTCTCTAGGGACTGTGCAAATTACTTTACAGAGATTATTGTGTTCAGTCCTCACAGAGTTGACACAGTATTTGCTTTGAGTCCTGTTTTACAGATGAGGAAATGGAGGGCCAATGGGACTGAGCAGTCTGACTTAAGTCTAGAACTCTCTCTGCTGTCTTGTAGCATTAATGGTACCAGTGAGGATTCTTGCTTTCAAGGAATGAAAAGGAACTCTGTCAAAAGAAAAAAGAATACTGGAGGAAAGGGGACTCATAGAACCCAAGAGGCTGGGAGAATGGCTGGGAAAACCAGCAGGAGCCCAGGGCCTTAGGAGGCCAGGCACAGGAAGACTATCTAAGATGCCACCATTTCTGCCTTTGCTACACAACAACCACTGGGACAGCGTGATCCCCCAGGAGCTGCCCCAGAGGTTCTTCCTCCATCTTGGGGTGCACAGGCCTGGGTGTGAGGTTCTACTGACAGATATTGGGGTGCCTGCTTCCTACTCCAGGGTGTGGGGAGACTGATAGTCCAACTCTTTGGCTTCCACAGGAAGGTAAGGTCCTATATCCCAACATCACATTCTGGAAATTTCCCCAAACCTAAGGACAGATGGATTTTGACAGCCAAAGGAATATTACAGTATCCTTCCAGACTACCCACTGTAGCCACTTTGTAGCAAATCATTCCATTAGGAAAGTAAATGTAAGTCTGTTAAAATAATTTTAAAAGGTCAGGCATAGGTGAAATTGTGCAAACATTAAATATTGCAAATCAAAACCTGACTGACCTGGAAATTCATTCTAATAGATTTATTTGCAATCTCTAAATGCAAACTTTGAAAAGACAAATTTGGTAACTCATATGCTAAACATCAATTAATCAGAATGTTTAAGGAATGGAATGTTCTTATTAATTTCAATTTCTAACTAAATGTGATTAAGCCTCTAAAAAGACCCACAAACTTATTTCAGACTTTGTCACTGGAATTCTTAATAAAATATTTGGATTTTGTAGATTTATTTTTTGCAATGCCTTAGAATTATTAATGCCACCATGCGTGCTTATAAAGTGCATTGAGTATAGACTGTGCTAAATGGGGACAGATCTCAGGGCTGATGTTCCGTATACATTTCATTAACCAAACTTCTGATACGGGTTTGCCTTTTGTTTTCTCCATTGCATAAGTTGGGTAAAGAGAAGGAAATAAATTCTGTCCATAAAACACTTTCTCTGGAGCTCACAAAGGGCACAAACACTAATAGGTGCTGTGAACATAAACATGAATGATAAAGGTGTTTTAAAACAAAGATGGGTATTAAGAAAAAGGGATGACTAATTCCAGGTGAGGGGGACAGAGATGGCAACCATCAGAGTTGGACCTTGAACAATGACCCCTAGGATGCTGCCAGGTGAGGGTGGGAGGAAGAGCAGCGTGATACACAGAAGGTACAATATGAAGCAAGTTGTCAAGATGTGAAAGTGAAGGGACAGATAAGGGTGAATAATTTGGTGTGCCTAGGATGAGTGTGTTAAAGGGAGCTCTGAGGTCAGTCCAAAGGGAGGATAGGACCAGACAGTCAATGGCCTCAAATACCATCCTAAAGGAGTGTGGACTTCTTTCTGAGAATCCTAGGAAGTCACTGAATCTTTTTTTAATATGGAGATGGTAAGATCATAAGTGTGAGATAGGAAGATCATCTGGATAACAGCTGAAAGGCAGAAGGAGAGACCAAAGGTAGGAGATTACATAAAAGGTGTTTGCAGTAGTTCATGATGAAATAAATGATTGTCTAGGTTAGTGCAGTAGCGCGTGGGAGGAATTCTTTCTATGAGTTAACTCAGAAACAGAGTCCATAAGACTTGGTACCTGAGGAAAGAGGAGGAAGGTATGTATGTATGAAGAAATAAGTCCATTGCGTAATAACGATCTCTTTTGCAAAGGAACAACAAAAATAATAATTACACTTCTAATTAGTTCTTTGAGTAGGTGGAGCTATAGATTCCAGTTTTGATTTATCTTCTCCCCATCCTAGACCAGCTGAAGTAGATCCAATAACATTATATCCAACAATATCTTACCACATCTTGTCCTCTCAACGTCGGAAACATATCCTGAATCTCACCACCTCTAATTCCATGCCCCCATCCTAATTTCAGGCCAGTTTAACAATTGCCAAAACTAAGTGATTGCCACCGACTTGAGCTCACTGCTTCCACTCTTGTCCCTGCATAATCCATTCTCCACAGAGCAACCACACCAATTCTTTAAAAATGTAAAACAGATTTTGCTCAAAATGTTCCAGTGATTTCCTATCATACTGTGATGGTTTTAAATACGTCCATAAATTCTTTGATGTTTCTCCCTTGAAAAATAAAGCCAGATTCTCCTTCCCTTGATTATGTGCTATACTTAGGGACTTGCTTCTAAGAAATAGAATGTGGCAAAGTGATGGTGTACGATGTCCAAGATTAGAACATAAAAGGCATTGTGGTTTCCTTCTTGCTCTCTTTTCTTGGATCACTTGCTTGAGGGAAGCCAACTACTATATCATGATGACATGCAAGCAGTCCTGTGGAAAGATCCATATGGAATGGAACAGAAGCCCCCCACCAGCGGCCAGTAAGGAAATGAAGCTTTCTGCCAGTAGCCATGTGAATGCACCATCTTGGGAGCAGGCTCTGGGGAGCCTCAGTCAAGCCTTCAGATAACTGTAGCCCGAGTCAATGTCCTGACTCGACTTACCTGAAAGACCATGAGCCAGAACCACCCAGTTATGTGGCATCCAAATTCTTAACTCACAGAAGCTCAGCGGTAATAAATGTTGGTTTGAAACTTCTACATTTTGGGGAAAATCTGTAAAGCAACAATAGATGTTTAACACACGTATTTATAATACAATTCGAATTCTTTGCTATGGCCATCAAGGCGCTACATAATCAGGATTCTGCTTTATCATACTCAGGATAACTATCTACCATTCACTTTGTAGAAAAAACTACTAGTGGTCTCTTAACTATTTGTCTTCTTTGTTTAGAAATAGAATCACCAGGAGTGCCTGAGTGGTATAGTAGGTTAAGCATCCGACTCTTGGTTTCAGCTCAGGTCATGATCTCAGGGTCATGAGACGGAGCCCACCATCAGGTTCTGTGCTCAGTGGGGAGTCTCCTTGAGATTCTCTCTCTCCCTCTCCCTTTGCCCCTCCCGCTCATGTTCTCTCTCTCTCTCTAAAATAAATCTTAAAAAAAGAGAAAGAAATAGAGTCACCAAAGTTTATTCAGTTATATGAATTCAAGCTAATGACCACATTTCCTAGCCTCCCTTAACCTAGATATGGTCACATGGCAAATCCTGGCCCAGGATGGAAGCAGTTGTGGTGTGTGCAACTTCCTATTGACTGGATATTAGTGTGATGGTAAAAGTGTAGAAGCTGGACTAGCCAACTCGAATCACAAGATGGAAGTCACACAGTGAGCCTGGCAAAGCAACAACACAGAAAGGACCTACACCCTCAATACCATCAAGTCAGAGCTGTCTGTCTGGTCTTTTACAGGAGCAAGACTCGGACTGTATCTTGTATTTAAGTGATTATATTTTTCAATCTCTTTATTATAACAGTCTAACCTATATCCTAACTGAAACTCAGCCCCTTGTTCACCACCTTCTAGTCACATTGATCCTCTATCTTCTTTTCTGCTACTCTGAGGTCTTTATTCTTGCTATTCCTTTTGCTTGACATGTCTTTCTACGAGGAGTATGCATAGCTGTCTCCTTGCTATTGGGTTTCACTGTTTCATCTAAAATTGTCTCCTCTCACTTATTCTTTTTATTTTTTTAAGATTTTTATTTATTTGACAGAGAGAAACACAGCCAGAGGGGGAACACAAGCAGAGGGAGTGAGAGAGGGAGAAGCAGGCTTCCCGGCGAGCAGCTAGCCTGATGTGGGTCTCGATCCCGGGTCTCCAGGATCATGACCTGAGCCGAAGGCAGTTGCTTAAACAATTGAGCCACCCAGGCACCCCTCACTTATTCTTTATTACATAATCGTAAGTTCTAGTCTTCATGGCACCCACCAACACTTGAAATTTCCTCGTCTGTTTATTGTCTGTCACTCTCCACTGGAACACAATCTCCAAAAGATCAAGAACCTTGTCTGCCTTATTCCTGTTGAATCTCCAGTGCCAAGAAAGTGCCTGCACATAGTTGGCGCTCTCTAAATATCTTTTGTGTGATAGATAAACAAATGAATTAACAGTAAATGATGACAAGAACCTAGTCCTTGGGTCAATTTTTTATAATTTAGCCTCATCTACTGCTGAAATTAGGATTGGTAAGGTAATAATAACGGCAACCCAAGATTAACAAAAGAATGTCAACAGGTCACTTTACCTTCATTATCAATTCTTATGACTTAGTGAGGAAAAAGAAAGATAGAAACAGTAAATGAATCTCTGTTTTGGGCCTTTAAACCCCAACAAAAAGATAAATAAAAAGAAGCTCATAAAAATATCCCTAAAGAACAGATTCTCCTAAATCCTAATATAGATAATTATGTCATGTTAATTCTAAGATGCCAGAAATTGTGAGACACACCATTGTTTTATGTACCATGAGAAAAGAAAAAATTCTGTTACAATAGACTGTGTTATTGCTTCCAATTTCTGCAGCTTTAAATGTGCTTATGAAATTAGATTCCACTTTTGCTCCTTCCTCAACCATAGATAGTGACAGAATAGTCTCAGATGGTGTCTAGTCCTTCCACTTGGATTCTAGAACAATGTGTGTAGCTATGCAGAGACAAAGTCAGGGGAACCGAAGTTAATCTGTGTCCCTACATAATGTGAACAAGAAATAGGTGTCATTGTAAGCCACTGAGATGTTGACAATCATGGTGACAAAGACTTAGAGACAATCAAACTACCACACGCCACCAATTGTAACCTGCATCTTGATTTCGGATATGTTAAAATGTGAACAAATGTGTGTCTTAGAATCAATACAATATGGAATGTATTATACACAGTATCATATATCAGCACAAGATACATAGCAGGTGCCCAATAAATATTTGTTGACCTGATGTTATGTACATGATGATGTGGAGTTCATAATTTTAGTGAGAGTCCTCTTGATGAACATACTTTCCCTTTAGCATATTATAGGTAACAGTATAACTTCAGGCATTAGGTGTAATGGAAACTAAAATTTATATAATAACCATAATTGGAAGCTAGGAAAATGGTAAGCTCTGACTTTTCATTACCTCTTACCTGTCCCTACCCTCCTGCTACTTCATATAACTTTTTTTTTTTACTTATATCCCAAAGGTCTTTCTTTTCCATCTGTCCTTCCCTATAGACCATACATCTTGATATTAGTCTTCTATTATTTGGGGAGCAACCAGAGAACAAAGGTAGCAAAGATGGAGTTCAGTAACCACTTAGCATAAACATCAAACAAAATATTTGGATGCATACTTGTTAAACAAGTTTTTCACACATGCCCCTAAACTGGTTAAGAGGCTGAATAAGCTAAAGGAAGGAAAACGTGGGAACACAGGAGCCACCAGCAGAGTCTGAGAGATGTCAGCATCTTCCAGATAAAGCATCATCTATAGTCAATACCAGGAGCTGCGTGGAACGCAATTCAGAGCATTGCTCATTGCACGTGGCCTAATGCTGTGTTATAAATTAATCACAATATATAAATTGGATATTTTTACTCAGGAAAAAAAGCAAAATGATAATAATTATGACAATTATTATTATAATAACTGTAAACATTAATTGAGCAGGGCACAGACTATATGTCTAGCAGTAGGCTACATGACTTACATAAAGTATCTAATTTGCTCCTTATAATAATAGTCTTATGTATTAGTCAGCTATTGCTGCAATAATGCCTTGTAACAGATGACCCTGAAACCCATAACTTACAGGAATAGGCATTTATCATCTTTGTCATCTGTCTGCAGACCAACTGTGGTTTAGGTGATCCAGGCTGGGCTCTGTTGCATAGCTCTACTTCAGGCTATGGACAAGGGAGTCATGGCTCCACGGTGTGTCTTAGATTTGCTCTATATGCCTCTTGTTGTTCTGGAAAGAAAGCTAGCTGAGGCATAGTCTTCTCATGGTGATGGGAGGAGTGCAAAACAGGAAGTGAAAACCCCTGAGGCCAAGTTGGGAACTGGTACATTGTCACTCCTGCTCATATTCCATAACCAAGACCAACGGTCACAGGGAAGGAAAAATACTCTACCCCAGGAGAGATGGGAGAGAACATTTCTGAAATATATCAAATATATTATATAATAAGGTGTATAAATATATTATATAAAACAGGTATTTTATACCCATTTACAGATGAGTAAACCAAAGCACAGAAAGATTAAGTGACTTACCCAAAGCCATACAGTTAGGAAATGATGAAGCCAAGATTTGAATTCAGCCTGCCTAATTCAAGAGCCTAGAATTTTAACTATCACTCTGCATGGTTTTAACAAACCAGATTCCAGGAGCTATTACAAAGGGAAACATAGAAGCTGTAGTAGTTTTACAATAATAAATGGGACCTGAGGGAAAGAAGAGAGTAAGATCAAAGACCCTCTGACTATTTTGAGATCCTAATCAATAAAGATGATTTTTCTCATTAGCTTTCATAACTGCAGGAGGTTTACATCCTAGAAATCCACAGAAAGGGGGCGCCTGGGTGGCTCAGTTGGTTAAGCAACTGCCTTCGGCTCAGGTCATGATCCCGGAGACCCGGGATCGAGTCCCACATCGGGCTCCCTGCTTGGCGGGAAGCCTGCTTCTCCCTCTCTCACTCCCCCTGCTTGTGTTCCCTCTCTCGCTGTGTTTCTCTGTCAAAAAATAAAAAAAAAAAAAAATCTTTAAAAAAAAAAAAAAAAAAAAAAAAAAAACAAGAAAAAT
>PITA01023692.1:0-27638 GCA_004023965.1 Spilogale gracilis
GAAACACCCTTGTTACTGATATGGTGGTTTTGTTTTGTTTTGTTTTGTTTTTTTAAGACTTTATGTACTTGTCAGAGAGAAGGAACAAAAGCAGAAGGACTGGGAGAGAGAGAAGCAGGCTTCTCGCCGAGCAGGGAGCCCAATGCAGGACTGGATTCCAGGACCCTGGGATCATGATCTGAGCTGAAGTCAGACACTTAACCAATTGAGCCACTCAGGTGTCCCTATGTGGCCATTTATTAGAGGGGAAGATGTTGAAGAAGCTGGTGGGGGTAACTAATGAATTTAAGACCCTGAAGAGGTAGAAGAGAATGTGATCTAGAGCAAAGATGCAGGGTTTGGCCTAAGAAAGAAGCAGGGGCACCCTTTACACTGTAAAGAGAGAGAGGAGAAAAAGCCAAATGCAGAGCAAGTCATAGAGCTTATTTTTCTCCCTTTGCAAACCTCTTGTACTTCACTGTAGCTAATCTAGGGGCCTTAATTTCCCTTCCCTTTCCAAAATTCTATTTGTCTAAAAGCTTCCAGGCTTCCAAAGCTTTTTAGTGACACATCTAGTCTCATACTATCCAAGAAGACACAATTAGCAATCAATTTAATATGCATTTATTGAGTTTCATATATGTGCAGAATATAGTATCAGGCTGCGATGGACACTGAACCCTGGTAAGTCAGACACACATGCATACACTGATTTGCAAATGGAGAAATGAAAGTAGGTGTGTTTTGTTAAAGATTTACTTATTTATGAATGAGAAAGAGAGCACGTGCCCATGGGGAGGACAAAGGGGAAGGGAGAGAAGCAGAATACCCACCGAATGTAGAACTGCATAAGGGGCTCGATCCCATGAGCCTGACATCATGACCTGAGCAGAAACCAAGAGTCTGGTGCCGAATCTGCTGAGCCACCCAGGTGCCCCTCAAGGTAGGTTTTGATAAATATAGCAGATGTACAAAGTGCTCTGGGAATATAAAAGAGAGAAAATATTATTATCATGGGAGCAAGGATTAAAAGGGGCTTCACAGAAGGTAATACTTAAATGAGACCTTAAAGGAAAGATAATATTTTCTGACGGGTACAGATGGAAGCAAAGGGATTCCAGAAGGAATGTGTAAACTAAGTTACAGCAAAGAGAGAGAAAGAAAATTAAAGACAGATCCATTTAAATCATTTTCCTCTGTAACAACTATATTCTTCCAACTCATACAAGTTAATTATTCATCCAACCTGAGTTTTGAAGAGGGGTTGTTTCAACACCAGCTTCATGTCTCAGTGACCTCTGGGTGACTTTCTGCAATTTCTTTGGTACAAAGAAGGAGGGCAATGTAAATGAAATTTTAGTTCCTCGGAGTAACAGGGGAGGATGCATACCTTTGGAGAACCCTGAGCACAAGATCTAGTGAATCTCTCTGGAGGCAGAAATTCATTTGTTGTAGTTTCTCATTAGTTCCCATTTGTCCTTCCTCTTATTCTACTACTAAAAATAAAATTAAGAAAAAAATTAGCAACCTAAATGGAAAGGTGGATGTGGTTGATACCAGTCATAAAACATAACCGGGGCAAAATTTAAATTTCATTTGAAAATTAATGTGGGGGCACCTGGGTGGCTCAGTCAGTTAAGCATCTGCTTTCAGGTCAGGTCATGATACCAGGGTCCTGGGATTGAGCCTCATGTCCAGCTCTCTGCTCAGTGAGAGCCTGCTTCTCCCTCTCCCTGATGCTCCCCCTGCTTGTACTCTCTCCCTCTTTCTGTCAAATAAATAAATAAAATCTTTTTTAAAAAGTAAAGAAAATTAATGTGTATCTTTTCTTACTTCTAATTGCAAGCCATGTCAGGAGAAAGAAGACAAAGCAAGTTCATGGCATTAGTTAATATTATAGGTATGTTTAATGTACCCATAGTTCGCTGTTCCATTGCCTCTCTGTAATCATGGTTTTCATCAACACTATTCCTAAAGAAAACCAATCACCAGGAAGTGAGGGAAGGACAAAATGATTCTCTGATTCATGAACTCAATAATATGATTTTTAGGTTTATTACATTATAAGTCATATCTTTTGCCCAAGTTGAGGAGTATTTGGAACCTATGCATTTGTTTCAACCAAAGGCTAACTACTGAAGTAAAGGGAACTAGGTCTTGACTGGAATGTTAGAATATTTTGCAATTCTGTATTTTGTGCCACTTACAAGGTATTTGGCAAGCGGAGTTGGAAAGCCTGGCTTTTAGCAAGGTCCCTCCGCATCCCCAAATCTTAAGCTGAAATCATTATGAAATTGATGTCAAATAATTTATAATTTCTATTCATATTTAGTTCTATAGATTTTCTACTCCATTTCTCCTTTACTCTAAGATAAGCTCTTGTAAGAGAATCTGACATAAACAAAAAGCAATGCCTATGTCTTTTATACATCTGTAACTGGCAATATTTCCCATGTTTTCACCTTACCTGACCATTTGGGAGTGGGGCAGAGAGCAGTGGGAGGTTATTGCAGTTGGAATGTTCCTGCTTTCATCCCAAAGTTCTCCGAAGAATGTTCAGAGTAGCTGACCTGTAATCAACTCCAAGAGTAAAAATGGTTAGATGCTTCTGTTCAGAATTCAGAATTGCTCATTCAAAGGGGAGAGCTGCCTGAATCACCACAGTATCGCCCAGTCATGTTGGGAAGGCTGGGTATTTTGGAGAAGGGCCGTATGATTTCACAGTGCCTAAAAACTCTCCGCAATCATGGCCAAATATGCAAAAAAGAGGATCCATCAGTTAATTACTGGAATCAATCTACTAGAGTAGTATATTGTTTTTCTCCAAATAGCATGATAATATTGAAAAAAGTTCCTAAATTTGGAATGGGAAACCAGATAGAAGATTTGTCCTTTTCACTTATGAGCTGTGAAACCTACAGAAGGATTTTTAATGATTACTTTAGTCATCTAAAAATGGGCACAATATTCCATGCTACCACTGAGGATTATGAACATCAAATTATCTCAAGTATACAAGGTCATTTATTAACCAGAAAAGTTCTATTACAAATGTAAGATATTATCAGTTACTATTACTGTGATTGAACTATTAATACGCCAAAAATGAATATTTATTATCCTTACTTTCTGAGTGTCAGTTTATTTATTTATTTTTTTAAAAAGATTTTATTTATTTATTTGACACAGAGAAACACAGCTAGAGAGGGAACACAAGCAGGGGGAGTGAGAGAGGGAGAAGCAGGCTTCCTGCTGAGCAGGGAGCCCGATGTGGGACTCGATCCCGGGTCTCCGGGATCATGACCTGAGCCGAAGGCAGTCGCTTAACCAACTGAGCCACCTGGGCACCCCTGAGTGTCAATTTATAAAAAGGAATTTATAATAACTTTTACCAACATCTCACTTTATGCCAAATAGTATTCAAAGTGTTTTACTTGTGTGTGTTATTCTACTTTTAAGATTTTATTTATTAATTTGAGAGAGAGGGGCGCCTGGGTGGCTCAGTCGTTAAGCACCTGCCTTTGGCTCAGGTCATGATCTCAGGGTCCTGGGATCAGGCCCCGCATCAGGCTTTCTGCCTGTTTTTCCCTCTCTCGCTTCCCCTGCTTGTGTTCCCTCTGTGGCTGTGTTTCTCTCTGTCAAGTAAATAAATAAAATCTTAAAACATTTTTTTTGTGTGTGAGAGAGAGCAAGAGTAGGGGGGAGCAGAGGGAGAAGCAGAAGCAGACTCCCCGTTAAGCAGGGAGCCTGATGCAGGGCTGGATCCCAGAACCCTGGGATCATGACCTGAACTGAAGGAAGATGCTTAACTGGGTGAGCCACCCAGGTGCCCCGTATTTTGTTATTTTAATCCTCCCAACACACCTTTCAGGTTTGATGGGTGAAAGAACAAAGTTTATGTAACTTTTCCAAAGTTCCAAGATGGGCAGGAATAATATAGCACAGAGGTTAAGTGATCCTTCTTATTAAAACCCATTAGAGAACCTGGCTGGCTCAGTCAGAACATGCCTCTTGATCTCCGGGTTGTAAGTTGCTGACATTGGTCAAACACATCAAGAATGTCAGGATTTAAGTTTCTTAGACATTGCCTCAGTGATAAAAGATAGCTGCTATGTTTCCAGTTCTCTCATCTGTGACTCAAGGAAGAAGGCTGAGAACAGGATGGGCAAGTAAATAAAGCTTTTAATGCTAAACACATTTCTATTTCCAACAAAATTGGATTCTGTTGGTAAGAGCACAGAATGGATATTGGTGGGTGACTCACAGTGTATACTACAGAAACCACTTAAGCCGAGGTCTCCAAAGTTCGGCATTCTCAATGTTCTGGCTCATAGTTGACCTCAATCCATCTTTAAATAAAGCAGGAAGCTGCGTAGACAGATGGATGTATGCATATATGTCACAAATATGCATTAGGAATGTGTGACCAAATTTATTGACTAGGACCATATCTATATCTATAATTCGATGTTTTGGAGTTTCAAGAGTGTCAATAAACTATCTCCCGGTTTTGAATCAAATTGACTAAAACAGGTAGAGTTAGATTATATGTTTTAGGAGTGGTAAACTAGATCAAAGAACATAGTTTGAATTGGAAAATAAACTAGAATGCCTTTCTTCCCTCAACACACACTTTAGGACAGGTTTATGGGAATAACTGAATGCAGAGAGCACATTGACCCAATCTGTGGATCAACCACAAAACAGAAACCCACACAATGTGAAGAACCTCTGTGTCTGCCATTTAGCAGATGCCTCTGGGGAATGTCACTACAACACAGGATTCCTTGGAAAGTAAGGTACACACAATGAGCAAACCTCTTTGACCCTCAACATTTTATGGGCTCTATCCTACTTCATGGTCTCAGGCAGGAATGTGGAAAGAGAAAGACACATTGCCCCAATGTGAAAGATAATTTTTAGGTTACAGTTTCCATGGATGCTCCCTGAGGGTTGTCATTTTATGAGAATATTTAGTAAAGATTAGGAACCTATTATAAAAATATAATTAGGAAACTCAAGCGCATTATTTCTTACTGAAACATAACCCATGATAAATCCAAAATAAATGATCCAGAAAGACCTTGGCCTAAATGAACATGCTTCTCGTTGAAGTACAGTATGTTCTCAGCAGAATGTTTGCTTTTTCTAAACTGGTTGCCCACAAAACATCTACACACACACAGGTTGCCAATGTTACACACACACAAAAGTGTAAATATACATAGAAGATACACTGTGAAAGGAAAGATTGCAGTTTAGTGGGTGGGAGAAACTAGATCAGAGGTGAAGGTGACTAGTGGTAAGAGGAAGATATGCAAGTGTCAGGAAACGATCAGGATAGAAGATGTAAAGAATTGGTCTCTGTGATGGTTAATTTTATGTGTCAACTTGATTGGCTAACAGTGTATTTGGTTGAACATTATTTCTGGGTACATCTATGAAGGTGTTTTTGGATGAGAGTAGAAACTGAGTAGAGGAGATTGCTCTGCCCAACTTGCTTTGCCAATCCAAGTCATTGAGGACCTAATAGAACGTGGAGGAAGGTAGAATTTGTTTTCTGATTGATTGGGCATAGGTCTTCTATGCTCAGACTAGAGCTCACACCATCACACTCCCAGTCCTCAGGCCTTTGGACTTGGGCTCACACCAGTGGTTCTCATCTCTTTGGACTCAGATTCTAACTACACCGCCGGCGTTCTTAGGTCTCCAGCTTGCAGTGGGCTGATCATAGGACTTCGCAGGTTCCATAACTGTGTGAGCCAACTCATTACAATAAATGTCTTTTTATATGTAAGTATATCTTATTGGTTCTGTTTCTTTGGAGAACCATAATAAAGTTTCCAAAAAAAAGCATATCAGTTTCCTTTAATCTATGAACACATTAAGATTCATATTAGCCAAAATCCTTCAGGTGATGTACATGAATTCCAGCAAGAAGAAACAAAAACAATAATCAAATGCTTTAATTGTGCACAGTTATGGGGAAATTCTCAATACAGGGCACCTGGGTGGAATCAGTTGGTTAAACGACTGCCTTCGGCTCAGGTCATGATCCTGGAGACTCGGGATCGAGTCCCACATCAGGCTCCCTGCTCGGCAAGAAACCTGCTTCTCCCTCTCTCATTACCCCTGCTTGTGTTCCCTCTCTGGCTGTGTTTCTCTCTGTCAAATAAATAAAATCTTTAAAAAAAAGAAAGAAGAAAGAAAGAAAGAAAGAAAGGAAGAAAGGAAGAAAGGAAGAAAGGAAGAAAGAAAGAAAGAAAGAAAGAAAGAAAGAAAGAAAGAAAGAAAGAAAGAAAGAAAGACTCAATACAAACAAATGCCAGGCCCTGGCTCACATTTTGAAACGGCAGACCAGAGCCCAGATTCAGCTTATGCAGAGCTGAGATCAGTTTGACAGGCAGATATGGGAGTGACTCTTGTTTAATTGGAAATACCTACATCTTCACTGAAATTGGGAAATCTCCTCTCTGACTTCGAAGGCTCTTAGGAAAAAAAAAAAGGAAAGAAAGAGAAAGAGAGAGAGAAAGGAAACAAAGAAAGAAAGAAAGAGAGAGAGAGAGAAAGAAAAAGAAAGAAAGAAAGAAAGAAAGAAAGAAAGAAAGAAAGAAAGAGAGAAAGAAAGAAAACTAGCTTCTGAATGACCATTGCCCATGGATTGAGACAAAAAGAAAACTGAAGCTCTAGGCTTGGAAACCCTTGTCAGTTGCCTGCCTATAGTTTATTTTGGCTTCTAGAATGAAAATGTTTCCTTGTTGTGGAAAGAAAGGCTCATTTTTTCAGATGAATCAAATTAACCGGAGAGGTTCCCTGGAGTGAAAGGCTCAGGGACAGCTCTCTCCCTCAAATGGCCAGCTCTGTCACTATGAAGACTGTTTATAGTAAACAGCCAGTAGACAATTATTATGAAATTATGGCAGTGATTTGGAACAAAAGCAGATAAGGAGGTTTTTGTTTCTGAAAACATATAGCTTGTTGAAACCCTATTTCAGACAAGTTATTGGATGTCTTCTCACATCTCCCAGGAACAGGCTGCCTAGTGTGGTTGTTCCTTACCAGTCTATACCTGGGGTAGACGTAGGTAAAAAGCTAACTGATGTTTAATTTTCCCGAGCCTCATTTTATGCAGGTGGAAATGCTGTCTTACAGTGATTTTAATATGATTGTCATGTTTTAAAATGTAGCAATGTGGTTGGAGAGAAAAATTGCCACTCAAAGCCAGCAGGTACATGGTTTAGTCTCTTTAATTTGGCACAATATGAATACTGTTGTTATGGCGACATAGGATAAAACTATTATCCAAAGATGATAATTAAGTGTTCGTGATGCTGTGGAAATTGGAACCTTTATACATTTTATACATTGTTGATGGGAATGTCAAATTGTACAGCCACTTTGGAAAACAGTCTAGCAGTTTCTCAAAATGTTAAACATAGTTACCATACGATCCAATAGTTCCATTCCTAGGTGTATACACAAGAGAGTTGAAAACATGTCCATGGAAATTTGTACATGAATGTTCATAGCAGTAGTACTCATAATAGCCCAAAACAGAAATAACCAAAATGTCAACTGACAAACTAATAAAGGAAATGTGGCATATTCATACCATGGGATATTATCCAGTAGTAAATGAAGTACTGGGCCGCGGAAAAAAAATAAATGAGGTACTAACACATGCTACAACTTGGATAAACCTTGAAAACATAATGCTAAGTCAAAGAAGTCAGTCCTAAAGGACCACATATTGTTTCCATTTATACAAAATGTTCAGGATAGGCAAATTTAGACAGACAAAAGGTAGATGAGCGGTTGCCAAGGGTTAGAAGCAGATAAGGGGAGATTGGAGGTTGATAGCTAAGAGGATGGAATTTGTTTTGGGAGGTAATGAAATGTGTTGATGGCCGTAAAATTCTGTTAATATACTAAAAGCCATTGAATTGCATGTTTTAAATGGGTAAATTATATTATATGTGAATTACAACTTAGTAAAGCTGTTTATGAAAACCCCAATGTCAGTAAAAATTCAGGCATCTTCAAAGAATTAAAAATAAAATTTCAGAAAAAATAAAGCTTAAAATCTAAAGAAAAAAATTGTAGCAAAATCACTCAAAATCAGCTCCTTAGGTTTATTACTTGAACTACAAAGTATTTTCCACCACTGGCATAAATGTAATTCTCTATAGCAAGTCAACTAATTTAGTTATCAATTGCCAACAACTTACCCCAGAAAGAAGTACTACTTAAAGGTCCATATTCTGTGGGTGTTTCCTGCCATGCATCCATGGATCCCCAGGGCCAATTCTCAAATGGCATTTCCCCACATCCCTCAGGAATGTGCTTCCTAACATTTAACAGAAAATTACCCTATTTAAACATGGGGCGCCTGGGTGGCTCAGTCGTTAGGCGTCTGCCTTCAGCTCAGGTCATGATCCTGGAGTCTCAGGATGGAGCCCTGCATTGGGCTCCCTGCTCAGCGGGGTGACCTGCTTCTCCCTCTCTCACGTCCCCTGCTTGTGTTCCCTCTCTAGCTGTGTTTCTCTCTGTCAAATAAATAAAGTCTTAAAAAAAAAAATCCTATTCAAGCACAACTTCCAAATAATGCAAAAATTTTGTTGTCATTCTGTACTTCAAGAGACATTTCAATATAAACTTTGATACGCTTTCAAATTAACTGCAGTGAAAGGTATTGGCTTTTGCTCTTCTGTTGCAAAGCAGGCAGCCAGGGGCAGCAGAGGGTGTAAGACTTGGAAGGTAGAGGCAGTAAGAGGATGAGAGCATACGTTGCCTCTGAACAAATGATGTTGAGGACATTTGGTCCAGGAAGTGAGGAAATGAGAGCTGGCCAGAAAGCCCACACATGAAGACCTGTTGAACCGCTCAGAGCAGTGTTTTACTTGCTTCCATACCTGCCCCTCGAACTTCCCGGACCTGCATATACTAACTACACCAAACCTACCTCCAATTCTGCGGCTTCATCCCGTCAGGACCACGCCAAGAGGCCAACTTTACTGACCCAGATATAGATGATAGTTGAGACAGAGACCACATGGCCTTCAAGGCCTAAAATATTTACTATCTGGCCCTTTACAGATAAAGTTTGGTAACTCCTGGTCTATTCTTCAAGTAATTTACATAATCATTCCTCCAATTATGGACATACAGGGCTTCCTTTTCAATTAAGAAATTAACATGATGAAAATCTTTATGACTAAACATCTGTCAACTTACTTTCCTTGTGACTCTCAAATGGAATCCTGGATCAAAGTCAGAAAAAAATCCTGAGGCTTTTGAAATAGCTTGATAAACTACTTAAAAGTTTTCACTTTCCTTCTTGTTAGCCTACTCCACACACTCTTACACTTTCCTACCCATGAGTACTATTACAAAATTACTTGATAAAAAATGTAATGTGGCTAAAATTGCGTATCAAGATAATTTCTTCTTATTTAATATTTTACAATGCTTGGTATCTCATAAAGCTAAGTTCTCCCATTCTTTTCTTTTCCCTAGAAAAATGTCTCTCCTATAGCCTCATTTATCATTTTTTAAAAAATCAACCTTTTTTAAAAATAAGATTTTATTTATTTGAGAGAGGGAGACAGTGAGAGTAGGAACACAAGCAGGGGGAATGGAAGATGTTGAGAAGCAGGCTCCGGTCAAGGAGGGAGCCTGACACGTGGCTTGATCCCAGGACCCTGGGATCATGACCGGAGCCAAAGGCAGACGCTTAACAACTGAGCCACCCCGGTGCCCCTTTTCTTCAGTATGAACACCACCAGACTCAATATATTAGTCAGGAACAAAGGGTTCTTGGACAGACTTGTACCTAAATTCCAGCTGCTTAAAAACCATGGAGTTTAAAATTACACTTAAAAACTGTGTGACTTAACCTTCTGAAGACAGCAAACATCATCTGCTACAGTTTGTCCTGAGGGTTGAAAGAAATAACATGTAAAGGGCTTAGCATTCCAGTATTTGGAAAATGACAAGAGTAGTGCTGTCCACTAAAAAAATCGCTTTGTGGCAATTGCATCACACCTACAAAATAATCAGAAAAACCTGGTACAGGATTAACTTTAACATACTACCAATAGAGAAATTATTTAAAAATTCATGGGCTGCCTGGGTGGCTCAGTGATGCGCCTGCCCTTCAGCAAAGGTTATGCTCCCAGGACCCTGGCATAGAGCCCCGCATCAGGCTCCCTGCACGGCAGGAAGCCTGCTTCTCCCTCTCCCACTGCCGCTGCTTGTGTTCCCTCTGTCTGTCCTTTCATAGTCATGCATGAACATGCATAGAGCAGCAAAACATTGTCACCTTATACACTCATATTCCCAGGTGACTTTGAACAAAGCAACACTACCTGGTTTCAACTCTTACTGTAAACAAAATGTCCTTTTCATGGTCTAATCCCAGTTTCTTATATTTTGTGTTTTGTTTAAAATGGCCTCTAAGTATAGTGCCATCTCATGTTCCCAAGCACAGGTAGTCTATGATGTAGGGCACTTGCCTGGCTTGGTTGGTAGAGCATGCAACTCTCAATCTTGGGGTTGTGAGTTCAAAGCCCATTGGGCATAGAGCTTCCTGAAAAAAAAAATTATGTAATGTGCCTTTTGGAGGAAATATGTTAAGAAAGATTTTGCTCAGACAGGAGTTATAGTGCTGTTGGTAGTAAATTCAATGTAAAAAAACCAAAACATAATTAGTTTTTAAAAGATACACACATAAAACAAGGTTATGTACTGATCCACCGATGAAAATGTTGTGACCACAGACCGGTGGAAATCTACCCCTTTAATTTCCCTAGGGAGCAATGATTCAGTATTGCCTATTTCAGGGTTCTCAGTGACTTTATACAACAGAACTATTGTTAAGAAGAATCAACTGCACTTGACATCTAGAGACTTTGCTGTTATTTTCATAAAATCAATCACTGATACTATATACTAACCTTATCCAAAGTATATGAAGTTAGCAAAATATATGAAATAATCTTTATTGAAAAACTTCAGAAAAATGGAACACTATGTTCTGACATAGAAAATATTCCAAAATTTCTCTTCCTTTTAAGATTTTATTTGACAGAGAGAGAGATCACAAGTAGGCAGAGAGGCAGGCAGAGAGGAGGAAGCAGGCTCCCCGCTGAGCAGACAGCCTGATGTGGGTCTCGATCCCAGGACCCTGAGATCATGACCTGAGCGGAAGGCAGAGGCTTTAACCCACTGAGCCACCCAGGTGCCCTCTCTTCCTTTTCAAAAGCATTCCTTATTCGTGTATCCATGAGAATTTTCGCATTAAATAATGAAGACCAATATTAGACATTCTTTTCTGTTGTTTTAATTGAAATGTCTTTGGAAAACATCTATTCATTAAAGATCGTTTCTTTATCATGTTAAGGACTAAGCTTTTGGTTTAGGGTTTTTTTTTTTTTTTTTTAAGATTTTATTTGACAGGGAGAAACACAGCTAGAGAGGGAACACAAGCAGGGGGAGTGAGAGAGGGAGAGGCAGGCTTCCCGCCGAGCAGGGCACCTGATGTGGGGCTCGATCCTGGGTCTCCGGGATCATGACCTGAGCCGAAGGTAGTTATTTAACCAACTAAGCCACCCAGGTGCCACCTGGTTTAGGTTTTCAGGAATAAATACTGTATGTTAACCAAGTATTATTCTGACATCTGTAATAGTGGATCATGTTAATTTTGTTTGCTGCCCATATTAATACATTTCAAAATACTAAGCCATCTTGCACAACCCAACATAATCACACCCAGGTATAATTACAACAGCTTAAAACATTCTATGAAATGTGATTTTCTATTATTTCCCTTTTGGTTTTCTACCTAAACTCAAAATACACTTCATCAAGAACATTAAATTTCACATATAAAATCTTAAGCTTTAAAAGATTATCATGTATGTGCAAGATGCAGTAACAGTGAGTTCCTATATACTTTTTTCGGGAAGGAAGTCAGGGAAGCGTGTCACAGCTTGGTTTGTATTCTATTCACACTGCAGTGCTTCCTTTACAGTTAACAAAGGCAATCAGTTCAAACAGCTCTATCATACAATTTCTTTTCATATAGAAATGAGATAATGACCTCTAGTGGAATGAACACATTTCACCCCAAGAAAGTAAGCATGCAAGTGGAGACGCTAGGGAGGAGAGAGGGGCAGAAGGGGGAGAATTCTTTTTTTTTAAGATTTTATTTATTCATGAGAGAGAGCAAGCAAGCGAGCTAAGCAGAGAGAGGCAGAAGCAGCAGACTCCCTGCTGAGCCAGGAGCCCGACATGGGGCTCTATCTCAGGACCCAGAGATCATGACCTGAGCCAAAGGCAGACTACCATCTGAGCCACCAAGTGGGTGCCCCAAGAGGGAGAATATTAAGCGAGCTCCACCCAGCACAGAGCCCGACAGGGGGCTTCATCTCACAGCCCTGAGATCATGACCTGAACCAAAAGCAAGAGTTAGATGCTTAACTGACTGAGCCATCCAGGCACCCCAGGAATAAACACAATTTAGTACTGACTGTCCTTTAATCTGGTACTTAAATCATGGTTTTAGACTCATCACACTGGAAACATCTAGATGTTAAAATTTTCACAATAAAAGTTAAAAATCTTGTTACTTTGGCATTTGACTTAAAATCAATATGAACTGCTAATACAAACTTTCTAAAGCAGACAAGATACTGTGAAGTGCTCTTTATCACTAGAACATTCACAATTTCCAATAACCTATTTATGTTTAGCTCTGCTTCCCTTCCAGCCTATAAGGTCCATGAGGGCAGGAATCAACTCAGTTATTCATGCGTGCAAGGTATGTTCAGCATGCCTCCTTACAAGTCTACTCTCCACCCTCCACTGGGCTCCCTTTTCTTCTACATGGGTTCAAGTAATGGGAGCACGGACAGATCCAAAGATGGAAAAGAATGAGACACAGCACACACAGATGCACTCTCAATTTATGTAACTCTCTTTTGGAGCCTAAACTTTTTAAGATAATCTTTGTAGAAAATTTCCTTCACATTAAAAAGAACAAAAAACCCTATGTACATGATTAAATGTAAATACAGATTTAGTTCCTTAGGTTTTTTCCTTGGCATAAAAATAAATGGTGTAAGCTCTGCAAGGAACTTTATACAGTGACAGGTATTTTTCTCTAAGCTTAACCAATAGCAATCATTTTTTAAAAATCCTTACTAACAACTGAAAGAATCCAATTTTGTTGTCAAAGCAGATCTTTGTCTTTCTGTTCTTAAAGAATTTCTTGTAAAAGTACTTGATAAAGGAGCCACTGACAGGTACATTTCACATTAACAGGTTTTGACACTGCTCACAACTGATAATCTAGTGCCTATTATCTGCAGTTTCAACTCAAAAGAGAATGTAAAAATTATATTCTATTGAGAACCTTGGAAAAAAATCCATTAAGGAGTACAACAAAATCTAAGACTCCTAAATCAGAAGAGGACTATCACCTTTTACTAAATACCGTAGTCTCCATAAAGTAAAACTCAGGAAAAGGCAATCAATTTTAGACCCCAACCCACATGACATTAGTTTCTGAAGTATCAAAAAGAACTTATTTCACTCATAGGTAAGTTCCACAGAATGGAATAAAAGTAAAACAATAAAATGCATGTTCAGTGCACGTGAAGTAAATAGGTATCTATTCTACATACACTTATAAAAAAAAAAATATTTAGTTCAAACATTAAAAGCCTGATCTAAGAATGAAATTATTCTGGATTGGCCTAGTAGTAAAACTTAGCTCTTACTATGTAAATACCATCAATACAAATGAACTATTAAAATTTAATTTGACAGTCAACAGACAACTCTGTCCTACATTTATGTTTATTAAAACCCGACATAAACAAACAAAACCTGTACAAAAAATATCCCCCATGATGTATCACTTTGACATAGTAATCTTGAGAGACATTATCGCCTTGGACCCCCTCTTCCTCTACCCCGACCACGTCCTCTTCCTCTTCCTCGGCCTCGGCCTCTTCCTGCAACTAAGAAAGAGAAAAAGCAAAGTTAAGTCTCTTATGCACTGGTTGTTACCTGGGCCACACAAACAGCATCTACAGGAAAGAAACTTTAACCCAGCTTCTCTCAAATGGAACCTCACAGACATCTCTCCCAACACATTTACCATGGAGAACCAAAAACTGCTGGCTTACAAAGACAATTTAATATTTGTTCCATTTGATTTACTGAGAAATTTATCATGTTTTAAAATATTTATCATGTCTCAAATTCAACACAAAATAAAATCCAAATGATCCAAACTTTACACAAGATGGAAGAGATATCTTATCAACGGAACGGAACATAAACACCATGTGCTAGATTTTTTTGTTACTGAAAAGAATTCAAGCAAGTTCCTTCAAAGCTAAGAAAGTTTAAAATAGGTGGTGCCTGGGTGGCTCAGTTGGTTAAGTGACTGCCTTTGGCTCAGGTCATGATCCCGGAGACCCGGGATCGAGCCCCACATCGGGCTCCCTGCTCGGGGGGAAACCTGCTTCTCCCTCTCTCACTCTCCCTGCTTGTTTTCCCTCTCTGGCTGTGTTTCTCTCTGTCAAATAAATAAATAAATAAATAAAATCTTTAAAAAAAAAAAAGTTTAAAATACATTACATCAAGCAACCTTATGACTCTTTAGAATCTTAAGTCATTTGATCTAATCATAATAAGGTATTGTAATCATTACAGCAACATCCATGTGTCAGCTGGTCTCCTAAGTCTACTTGAATAATTATACTGACAGAAAACTCATTTCACAAATGAACTTATTTTCAGTCTTCAGAGCTGTGAATATTAAAAAAATCCTGACATGAAGTTCAAGTCAGTCACATTCTAAACTTCTACCCATTGTTGCCAAACTTGTCATTCAAAGCAACATTAAGTCTAGGACTTTTGTTAGAACAAGGCAGCTTAACCACATTTATCTCCAATTCCTTCTGGAAAGCTACTCATGACAGAAAAGGAGTAAAAATGGTAAATACCCATAAAGAAAAAGAAAAAGAAAAAGAAGGACAGAGGAAATACAGTGGTTAATGAATTTCAACAAGCTTTTAAGCCAGAAAGTAGACTAACAACTGTAAAATGTTAAAAGGAAGAATAACTCTTAGAAGACTTACGACCTTAGAAGCCAAGGGTGAGATGAAACAGAGTGTGGAAAAACAAACAAAATGCTTGACAGACATGTGGAGCAAAAGACCGGTCAGTCCTCTCTTCCCCACCTTGCAAAGCTAATGATTGTTTCCGTGACAGGTAGGTAGGAGAGAAAAGGAAAAATAAACCTAAAAGACATTGAAGCAGAAAAGCTTCAGATTTGAAAATAATTGCAAAGTGGATAGCAGCAAGAGGCACAGAACTGAGGGGAAGGGAAAAGGGAATTAATTTAGCATTTTTCAAGCTATAGGTAGCAACATAAAACTTTTTCTTTTTTAAAAAAGATTTATTCATTTGAGAGAGAGCGCACAAGCAGGGTGAAGGGCATACAGAGATGCAGACTTGCTGAGTGGGGAGCCTGGTAAGGGGCTCAATCGTAGACTCTAGGATCATGACCTGAGATAAAGGCAGACACTTAACCAACTAAACCATGAAGGCACCCCTAAAATTTTTTTAACTAAAAGAGCGTAAGAAACATATAACATATCGGCATTTGCATGTAGGGAAACTAAGTAATTCTTCCTGAGATTTTTGTTTCAATTATATGAATGACTGAGCCCTGATGCAAAGTGTATTACTTCATGTGGTGGAAGGCAAAAAAGTTTCAAAAACTGTATCGAGTGACCATCTACAAAACACCAGCCCCTTTCTCCTGATCTGCTCCTATAATGCTGGCTTCAGGCATGTATCTGACAGCAATCTTTTTTGGGGGGGTCCAAAGCTCCAGAAATGACTCTAGATCCTGAAATTCTACATCTCCTCAGTGAAGAGGCTGACTCACTTCTGAACTACCCTATAGTGAGACTCACCAACTCAGGAGTCCAGCCTCCCATCCCAGAACTTCTCTTCCTAGGGTTCTTGTTAAATAATAGATGGCCAAAGTACAAGATACTCAAATCAAGGGTACAACATAAAGATCAAATAAAGACAGCAAATATGCAGTGGGGTGAGGGAAGAAAGAGATCACTTGATCAAGAACTCTTAACTATATGAGAACAAACAGATGGTTACCAGAGAGGAGAGGGATGGGGCATGGGTGAAATACGTGATGGGAATTAAGGAGTATACTTGTCATGATGACCACTGGGCCACATATGGAATTATTGACTCACTATGTTGTACACCTGAAACTAATATAACATTGTATGTTAACTAACTAGAATTTAAATAAAAACTTAAAAAAAAAAACAGCAAATAAAAAAAGAAACCCAAGAAACAAGCAATGCTAAGTACAAAATAAAACTTAAAGAAAAAGCACTAATATCTTACAAGTTTATATCCTAACCAGTATTTTTCAGATAGAAAACAAGATTCTATGAAAAATTATCACAGGACAGGAGGCTTGAAGATTAACTATATGCTAGACTGGAAGATAAAGTAAAAGAAATTTCTCAGAAAACAGAAAAAAAAGAAATAAAAGGAGAAAAGACTTAGACAATTACTCAGAAGACCCAATTATTAAGACTTCCAGAAAGAAAGAACAGAACAAGTAAAAGAGAAGAAATTTATCAAAGCCATACAAGTATATTTCTTAGCTTTAAAAGGCAGGAATATTCTTATCGAAGGGGTTCACCAAACAGCCAAAACAACAAAATGGAGGAAAACAGGGAGAGCAAGCAAAGATCCAATGCCAAGTCATTAAAATTTTCAAAATAATAGGAATAAAGAGTCAAATCTTCAAATCGTTGAGGGTGGGGGATGAGGCCATGAAAAGGGACAAAAAGAATGGCACATCTGTAACAGCAAAACCAACAATCATTAATAACCACTATACGTACCATGGCAAGTAAGGGAATCAAGAAGACAAAAGAAGTTCATAAATTTTTTTTTTAAAGATATTTATTTATTTATCTGAGAGAGACAAAGCATGTGGAGCCGCATGAAGTGGGTGAGGGAGGTAGGAAGAATCTCAAGTAAAACCTAAACCAAACACAAAGGCTGACTCGGGACTCAATCTCATGACCCTGAGATCACGACCTGAGCTGAAACCAAGAGTGGGACGCTCAACCAACTAAGCCACCCAGGCGCCCCACAATGTTTATATTTTGAGTAGTAGATCAAAGTATAAATATACATTCACAAAAACATTTGTAATCCTTCAAACTTACCAGCTTCCCTTTTCTTAGATTTCACCTTTGGTTCAACATCCACAAGTAGTGTATCCAGAGGTAAGCTGTCTGGTAGGATAAAATACCGAATGTTATTTCCTCGAATACTCAGTGTTTCCAGCTGTACTGGTTCTCTATTCTTCAAAGTCATTTTTACAGCTTTAAGATGGGTATTCATGCTGACATCTACACCTAGAGGGGAAAGAAAAGAGGGCAATCATTAGCATGATAAAGAAGGCAACCAGTTATTCTATCAAGCCACGGTAAACACCACAATACAAAAGAATATTGTCTGTTCTGCTACAGTGCAAGTTTCTATGATATAATTTAATACAACTGGTTAATGGGTGAATGTCAGTTTAAACTGGAAATCCTTCCTTCAGAGACTATCCCAGCACATTAATATTTTGCATGGTTAGATATGCACACAGATGTGAAGGCAGCAAGCCATGGAGGAACCCTGAGTGATACCTAACTCATTCCCACTGTGCCCAGGTGTTCTGATCTCAGGGTTAACAATGTTTACTGCATGGTTCTCTCACTAGCTCTATAACTTCCTCATACCCCATTCCACCAAGCTATATGCCTTGTTTTAAAAATAAAGTCCTATATGTACTATAGTATTTTCCTTGTTACTAGGAATTAAACATGCTTCTTTAACTGCTTTTTTTTTTTTAATTTTTTTTTTAAGATTTTATTTATTTGACAGAGAGAAACAGCGAGAGAGGGAACACAAGCAGGGGGAGTGAGAGAGGGAGAAGCAGGCTTCCCGCCGAGCAGGGAGCCCGATGTGGGACTCGATCCCGGGTCTCCGGGATCATGACCTGAGCCGAAGGCAGTCGCTCAACCAACTGAGCCACCCAGGCACCCCTTTAACTGCTTTTTTAAGGGAATGCTACTCTTTTTGTTAATATTTAAATTACCAAGTTGCACAGGTTTTGAATGGTCTGCCTCAAACTATTTTTTCCCATTTTTTTAGTCTTTTTTTTTTTTTTTTTTTTAAGATTTTTAAAAATTTATTTGACAGAGAGAGAGACATCACAAGCAGGCAGAAAGGCAGGCAAGGAGAGAGGAGGAAGCAGGCTCCCTGCCAAGCCAAGAGCCCCAAAGCAGGCCTCGATCCCAGGACCCTGAGATCATGACCTGAGCCAAAGGCAGAGGCTTTAACCCACTGAGCCACCCAGGCGCCCTTTTCCCACTGTTTTTAGTGAGATTCTGCAAAATAAAAGCACAGTTTTCTAGAATGAATATATGGCATTATCTTAGAAATACCCAATTACTGGAGCCTTTACCAATCAATCTAAACAAACGCATAACTAAGATGTAGTTAATTTCTGTCCCTAGGAAGTTAGGTCAGAAAACATGAATTCTCTCAACTTCCCCAAAATCCATCTCAAATAGTAATTACACTCCCTCAGTGTCACATGGTTACTGACCATATGGTACTGAAACCCCCTACTGATTTCTTTTCAAAGCAACTGCTGTTGCAAACACAAGTACACTCAAATACAATCAGTTTAACATTATATATTTGTCCTGGTTTACTCAGATGTTGAAGCTACACATTCAAAAATTATTTATTAACTTACGATTTAAATATTTCAGAGACTGGGACCACATACTAAAATAGCATTTTCATGCATTTGGCTCAGGAATTCTTTTGCAATATTGCAGCGAACACCTACTACAAGTGAAGAAAGGCAGTAGCCTTAAGCTGCACATACAATATCATTAAAGCAGAGTTAGATATGAGAAAAAAAAAAAGAATGAAGGAAAATACTCTCAAGTAACCCGTTTCCCATATATATTTTTACCCAAGGTAATCAAACATGAAAATCCCATCCTCTATCTTCAGGGATTTTATAATCTAATAGAAGACACAAAATTCTAAAAAAGAGTAAAATGTACTTTGGAAGATGCAACTTCTAGGCAGAGGAATACACACAGGGAAAAAGCACAGAAGGCTTTAAAAAAAACAGGGTCACATGCAGGACAACCTGGGGAATTCAGTTTGGTCTTAGCACAAGTACTCAAGGCAAGGCTTAGGAAGGTCAAGGAAATAATCCAAGCAAGAAGAACACGATGTTTACTACAATAATGTTCATTAAGTCACCAAAAAAGAATTCTGGCCTTAAAAGTGGAAGGAGGGGGGGAAATAAAGTGCTATAAATTTGTCTAATCTCCATACCTGTGATTGTTCCATGGACCTGTGTTCCATTCTTTAATTCGATGGTTACAGTTTCGTGACTCAATTTCATCAAAAATCTGTCAAAACAGTGGGAACAGAAGTATTAAGTATTCACCTTTAACAGTTTACAATCTTCTTTAAGTCAAAGAGTGAAATTTCTAAATGTTCAAAATCTGCTATAGATGCTATCTTTATCAATTCCTATTAATCTGCATAACCATTCTAGCTTTCCTTGAATTATACCCTCAATATTTATGAAGGAGCATAATAATAGCAGAAGCTGTTAGGGGTGCCTGGGTGGCTAAGCCGGTTGAGTGTCTGCCTTTGGCTTAGGTCATGATCCCAGGGTCCTAGGATTGAGCCCCAGCATCAGGCTCTTTGCTCAGCAGGGAGCCTGCTTCTCCCTCACCCTCTGCCTGCTGCTGCCCCTGCTTGTTTGTGCGCTCTCAGACAAATAAATAAAATCTTCAAGAAAAAGAAAAAAGAAAAAAAGCTGTCATTTGGACATTTGATTCTCTAAACCATAATACAGCTTAACCTCTAATCCATGCATACAGATCCTAAAATCATCATAAGCCACACAACTGAAATTAAGAAGTTGCACGGAAGTGGTCAAAAGGCACAAACTTCCAGTTGTAAGGTAAATTAAGTATTAGGAATGTACATACAACATGATGCCTCGTTATTAATGCTACAGTATATCTGAAAGTTGCTAAGAGAGTAGATCCTAAAACTTCGTCACAAGAAAAAAACATTTCCCCTCTTCTCTTTTTTGGTATTCACACCAGATATATGTTAACTAAACTTACTGTGGTAATCATTTTGCAATATACACAAGCCAAATCATTATGCTGTACATCTTAAGCTTATACTATACATTAATTATATCTCACTAAAGTACAAAGAAAAATAATTGGTAGTAAAAAATTACATGCTTCCTATATGTATAATAGACTGAAGTCTCCTTTCTAACCCCCCTCCATGTATATGGGGAAATTCTTCTAGACCATTTATGTGCACTTGTAATGAATGTTTCTATGCAAACTGGGTCATAACTTTATTGACTTCGATACCCTGTAATTATCATTCAACAATTTATATTAAAGACATTTTAAAATACACATGTATGTTTATCACAAATCCACTTATGCAAATTCTTACCAACACCGTTACAATCTACTAAATTTTCATCACTCCTACGAGGGAAAAAAAGAATTTGTTTTTTCCTTTTACTTGTAAGACTGAACATCTTTTCATGAATATGGGAAATCTGTATTTCTTTTGTGAACTACCTATCCGCACATTTTGAGTTAGGTCAAAAAAAGAATTTTTTTTTTTAATTTTCTACCAGTTTGCCACAGCCATTCAAGTCTGTGGTTTTTATTTCTTGGTTGTTAAAATTGTGACTACTTCTCAGGCATTAAACTGTTCAAAAAGATGTTTCCCACCCCCAAACTGTAAAAAGTCCTATTCCTTCCAGTTTTTGTTTTTTTTTTAAAGATATTTTACTTATTTTGAGAAAGAGAAAGTGCGCACACAGGGAACAGGGCAGAAGAAAAGGAAGAGATCTCAAGTAAACTCCGCACCAAGTGTGGACTCCAGTGTAGGATTCGATTCCACGGCCCTGAGATCATGAGCCAGGCTGAAAAGAGTCAGAGGCTCAACTGACTAAGTCACCCAGATGCCCTTCTTCTAGTTTTCTGATTAGAGTTTTAACCTACTTGGAATTCATCTCTTTTCTGTGCAGCATGAGGTAGAAAGCTGCCTTTATTTTTTTCTTCAATTAGCCAGATGCCTCAATAATGTTAGTGAATAATCTATCCATTCCCCACTTCATCTACCCTTCTATTCTTCCTCAACTTACTACTCTGAGATATTTCAGAGGAAGAAAAATGGAAAGGTTGGCAAATTATTAAATATTGCAGATTAGGGAGGCCTGGGTCGCTCGGTCAGTTGGGTGGCCATCTGCCTTCAGCTCAGCCATCCCAAGGTCCTGGGATTGAGTCTCACATCAGGTTCCCTGTTCAGTAGAGAGCCTGCTTCTCCCTCTGCCTGCCACTACCCCTGCTTGTGCGCTCTCCCTCTCTCTCTGACAAATAAATAAAATCTTTAAAAAAAAGTTGCCATTTATGCAGGGAGTTTCCTCTCACAATTTATACTTTCACCACATCATCTATACTTCATCATTCATTTTCTAATGAGAACGCAAGAAAATGAACAATAATCCTGCAATAATACAGTCCTTATTTTTAATTTATAAAAAATTAAGGGGCGCCTGGGTGGCTCAGTTGGTTGGACGACTGCCTTCGGCTCGGGTCATGATCCCGGAGACCTGGGATCGAGTCCCGCATCATGCTTCCTGCTCTGCGGGAAGCCTGCTTCTCCCTCTCTCACTCCCTCTGCTTGTGTTCCCTCTCTGGCTGTGTTTCTCTCTGTCAAATAAATAAAATCTTTAAAAAAAAAAAATTAAAAACTTACAATTTAGAGTAAAAATTTATAATACATACTTTGTACACCCTATCTTAGCATCACACCAAATGGTACATGCAGAATCAACTCTTTTTTTGCCCCACTAGACCACTGCAAGGATCAAGACCTTTATATATAATGCTGGGTGTCAAAGACACTGAATAACAGTTGGCTGAAATGCTTCAATGATTAAAAGGGAAGACGGGTGCAAGGGTGGCTCGGTCATTAAGCATTAAGTGTCTGCCTGCAGCTCAGGTCAAGACTGCAGGGTCCTGGGATGGAGCCCTGCATCGGGCTCCCTCCTCAGTGGGAAGCCTGCTTCTTCCTCTCACACTCCCCCTGCTTGTGTTCCCTCTCTTATTATCTCTCTGTCAAATAAATAAATAAAATCTTTAAAAAAGGGGGGGGGGGATAAAAATACCACGTTTTTAGTGGCACAGACAGCCATCAAAAAGGGGGACACTTGGTTTGGGACATATCAAGTCCCAAATTTTGAAAAAAGTTCATCTGTCCTTGTATATAAAGATCCATGTAGGGACGCCTGGGTGGCTGAGTTGGTGGGCTCTGCCTTTAGCTCAGGTCATGATCCCAGGGTCCTGGGATCGAGTCCCGCATCAGGCTCCTTCCTTGGTGGGGAGCCTGCTTCTCCCCTGTCTGATACTCTCCTTGCTTGTGTTCTCTCTCCCCACTCTTTGACAAATAAAATCTTAAAAAAAAAAAAAAAAACATGTATTGAATCCTTCTCATATTTGTTGTCAAGAAAATAAAGTCTTTTTGAATAAACAGTTAAGGTGTTATTCATTGGGCAAAAATTCTTTATGCTCTAAATTTAATAATCACTTATAACTATATTAGCAAAGAACTTTCATCTAACAGTTTCTTTCCATTATCAAGCTTTGGTTTTTAAAAAATCTTTCATTTTAGGGCACCTGGCTGACTCAGTAAGTGGAGCACACAACTCTTAACATTTGGGTCATGAGTTTGAGCCCCATATTGGGCATATAGTTTACTTAATTAAAAAAAACCACAATCTTGGGGCACCTGGATGGCTCAGAGGGTTAAGGCTCTGCCTTCAGTTCAGGTCATGATCTCAGGATCCTAGGATTGAGCCCCACATTGGGCTCTCTGCTCAGCAAGGAGCCCGCTTCCCCCTCTTTCTCTGCCTGCCTCTCTGCCTATTTGTGATCTCTCTGTCAAATACATAAATAAAATCTTAAAAAAATCTTTTAATTGTCCCCCTCAGTAATAAGGTTTAATTTTTTTTTTAATTTTATTTATTTATTTGACAGAGACACAGCCAGAGAGGGAACACAAGCAGGGGGAGTGGGAGAGGGAGAAGCAGGCTTCCCGCTGAGCAGGGAGCCCGATATGGGGCTCGATCTCGGGTCTCCGGGATCGTGACCTGAGGCGAAGGCAGTCGCTTAACCAACTGAGCCACCCAGGCGCCTCAAGGTTTAAGTTTTCTTTTTCTATTTTTTTTTAAGATTGTATTTATTTATTTGACAGAGAGAAACACAGCCAGAAAGGGAACACAAGCAGAGGGACTGAAAGAAGGAGAAGCAGGCTTCCCACCAAACGGGAAGCCTGACGTGGGGCTCGATCCTGGGTCTCCGGGATCACCACCTGAGCCGAACACAGCCCCACGGTTTAAGTTTTCTTAAAGAACATTTATTTCAGGGGTGCCTGGGTGGCTCAGTTAGTTAAGCGACTGCTTTCGGCTCAGGTCGTGATCCCAGAGACCCGAGATCGAGCCCCATATCGGGCTCCCTGCTCGGCGGGAAGCCTGCTTCTCCCTCTCTCACTCCCCCTGCTTGTGTTCCCTCTCTCGCTGTTTCTCTCTGTCAAATAAATAAAATCTTTAAAAAATACCAAACCAAAACAAAAAGAACATTTATTTCAGAGAGAGAGAGAGCGCAAGCCAGCCCAGAGGAAGAGGGAGACATGCAGACTCCCCATAGAGCTTTCAACCGCATGTGGGGCTTGATCCCAGGACTGAGATCATGACCCGGGCCAAAATCTAGAGGCGAATACTTAAGAATACTTAACTGACTAAGCTACCCAGGTGCTCCAACATTTAACTTTTTATAGAAATTCAAATGATTTGTGAAAATAGGAATGAGGTAAAAATAAAACATTTTAATAAACAATCTACCATATGAAGTAAAAAGGAAAACCAAAGTAAGAAAAATGGTTTCTGAAGGAATCAAAATGCATTTCAGCAAGTTCAAAGATGTTTCTTTGTTTCTTTGACAAATAATATTTATTATTAGGTAGTCCCTGTGATTGAAAATGAGAATTAAAAATGAATGACTAGGAGCTCAAACTCTACGGGAAAGCACAGACATAAAAGACATTTAAAGGTAACTAAATTTAAAAGCAATAGATATATGCACAGGCTTTTGCAAGGAACATAATGGAAGCATGGATACAAGGGAATCAGAGCTTAGTTAACTTCTAACAAGTCTGTAAAGTTGGAAATATGAAGCAAAAAAGAGACAGGAGCAAAGATTTGGGAGTAAGAAACAGCACAACACAAAAGAAACTATAGCCACACTACTAATGGATTATTAAGTCCCAGAAAATGAGCAGAAAAGAGTTAGTCAGGTTCCTTTCATGGATAGCCCAAGCTCTTAAACAGCTACTGAAGGGTTTTCATCAATGAGGTGGAGCACCAGGGTCACATTCACATTGAAAGACAAGTTAGGTGGCTAGAGCTGTACATAGGTTAAAGTTACAGTCATAAAGACATAGGAACAATGAATAGATCAATAAAGCAGAATAAGAAATGAACCCCCATTTATACAGTTAATTTTCTACAAAGGTGCCAATGAGACAGTCAAAACACTCCAACTGGCAAAGGAAAGCCTTTTCAACAAATGATGAAATCCATGGTAATGGGGGTTTATATTCCCTAAGAATACAGAATAACTGAAAATCTATGTAGAAGAAAGGAACCTGGACCCCTAACTCACACCACTTACCAAAAGTATTTCAAGACAGATCACAGGCCTAAACATAAAAGTTAAAATCATAAAGCTTTGGGAGGAAAACAAAGAGTAGCTTTGTTTGAGGGTAGTCAAAATTTGACAGTACAGAGAATAACCATAAAAGGAAAAGCTCGTAAATTAAAACTTCCTCAAAATAAACTTCTGCTCACCAAAAAGAAGTCATTAAAGGAATGAACAAGCAGGTCAAACTGGGAGAAATTATACCTGACAGAGGTATGCAGGGTATATAAAGAATTCCTACAACTCAATGATAAACACAATCAAAACCAAATACTTCACAAAGATACATGAATTGATAATAAGCAGATGAAAAAGTGTTCAACAGAAGTAATTATTAGGAAAATGCAAACTAAAGCCATAATAAGACACTACTACACAACCACTGACATGGCTAAAATTGTGAAAACCTGGTAATTCATCAGATTACCAAGAAAGCTGTTAAAGACATCTCGAAGGTCTTTACATTTACAGTGACAGTAAGGATGACAGTGCCACTAAGCATCGTACAAAAATAAGTCAACCGAAAATGCAAACCAGTTAGACAAATACCCATTTTCTTAGCACAAAATATATTCTCCATTAAGAAGAAATTTTATTTTTGTAAAACACAGAACAGGATTCAGTATAGCCTTTAAAATTTTCAGGAAAACTGTGTCACAAGATGCAGTATCTTTAAATGAGACAAACTGATTCCAAAGGGTCTGACACAAAACTTAAACTATAAGTAGATTCAGACAGGAGGGATTGAGAAACTGGGAAAATATACTTTAAATTCTGGAGTGTTTTTCTCCAAAGTTACAGTTCAAATAAAAATGGCCTAAAAGTTAACCTAATGCCTTCCCTATAAACTCTGAATACAGACTGAGGGTTTTATGTTATTTCAATCATACTAAAATTTAGTTACTTGTCCTCACAAAACAAAAAGTTCCAAGAAGGCAGGGATACCATGTTTAAAAAAAAAAAAAAAAAAGAATCCATAACCAGCCGAGAGTGTAACAGGTGCCCAATAATTGATTGATCCCAACTGACAAACCTTGATTCATACGACAGACTAGCTATATATAACTGCTGACTTAATCAGAAACCTCCTCTATGTTCCAGGCTCTCCGCCTCAAGGAAAAATACCAAGACCCATCTATTCCGCAGGAAGTTTAGAATGAATCACTCAAATCAGTAAACCAGTAGGCTCAACTAACCGATGATTTTTTTTTTTTAAAGATTTTATTTATTTGACAGAAAGAAACACAGCCCGAGAAAGAACACAAGCAGGGGGAGTGAGAGAGGGAGAAGCAGGCTTCCCGCCGAACCGGGAGCCCGATGCGGGACTCGATCCCGAGTCTCCGGGATCATGACCTGAGCCGAAGGCAGTCGCCTAACCAACTGAGCCACCCAGGCGCCCCTAACCGATGAAATTTAAACACAAAACAGAATAGCGATTATCTGTGTAATCAGCCACAGATACGTAAACTGAGTCGGCCTCACACTGGGAGATTTTTTTTCCTGAATCGAAGTCCTATTTTTAAGGGACATCTGAAGTTGAGTAATCTTAAATCTAGGGAGTTATCAAAATATAAACGAAGAAAAAAAACCTAATGAAATCATAAGTCCAATCCTGATTTAAAACATTTCGGAAATGGGTTTCATTATTTCCAGATAAACCCCTGCAGCTTCTAAGTAAATTTTAAAAGCTCATTAATGCAATGCATACAATTTTTCTTTATATCTCCCACGTTCTCAAGGAACCTACATTTAGGTGTATTTGCTGGTCCTGAGAGCTGAGACTGCCCAGAAAAGTGATCGAGTTCTAACGAAATGAACATCTTCAGCTAAACGAAAGTAAGAGCTTGTAAGCCTAGCGCTGCACCTTTAAGGTCCCTGAGACACTAAGCGGGAAGAAACCGCCAGGCTTTTACGTCCACTTGTCTGAAAACAAGCGGGATCCGCGTGCAATCCAGTCTGAAGCTCCGGCTCCAGCGCCTGGGGTGGCGCGGCCAAGATGGGGCGGGAACAGCGGGCGCGGGAGGCCGTTAGCAGGCCGCGCGCGCACGCGGCGTTCGAGCCTCCCGAAACTGGGCAATCCGGCCTACCGATTACCGGTCCAAACCATCACAGCCCTCACCCCGGTGGATTACTTTCTCACCTCACGAGCTTCATCCTAGCGACGCCGTCACTGTTTCGGTAGGATAGTGCACAAAACCCGACTACCCAGGTCCGAAAGACTAGAGTATGAATGGCCGGAAACGCCTATTCCTTGGGCTCCGACGTAAAGAGCGCGAGAGGCGCGCTGCCCGCGCAAAGCGGAAACGCCGAGACCACGCGGGGCCGCACTCCCTTCCGGCTAAGCAGTACGTGACTACGGCTCCTGGCGGCTGGAGGTGTGTCTTGCGACTCCTGAGAGTGTTTAGAAGCTGGTCCAGGGGGAAAATTCCATTAAGTGGGGTGGAGATTAGATCCAATTAGTGGACACTTCCGCACGGCGGGGAGTTATGCAGCAATAGGTACACCCGTGAAGGAAGAAAAGTTCGGAGGAAGCCCAAAGAATAATTATAATTCTGCGCCAACACTAGGATTGCACCTGAAGAAAATCACAGTCTAGCTAATTATTGTTACTCGATTTTTTTTTTTAAGATTTTTCTTATGTATTTGTCAGAGAGAGAGAGAGAGTACAAGCATGGGGAGTGGCAAGCAGAGGGAGAAGCA